>JASDQU010283434.1:14650-29219 GCA_032191745.1 Picea mariana
CAGCTAGGGAGGTAATCTTCACCAGGCCAAGTCTCTCATGTAAGTACTCAAACTTCATCTTGGCAAGCAGTTTGGTGAAGATATCTGCAATCTTCTCATGTGTAGGAGGGTACTTCACGTGTACTTCTTTCATCTGCACCATGTCTCTGATATAATGATATTTTATCTCAACGTGTTTCAATCTATCATGAAACATAGGGTTCTCAGAGAGCTTCACACAGCTCTAGTTATCACAATGAATAATAGGATCCATCTCATGGTCAAATAAGTCTGTCAAAAGTTTGTGAAGCCACACTGCTTCGCGGACGACCACACTCAATTCTATATACTCTGCTTATGTGGTACTCAAGGCCACAGAGCTTTGTTTCTTACTGCACCAGGAAACCATGGCAGACCCTAAGTTAAAACAACAACCGGATGTGCTCTTCTGGTCCACTGCGCTCCCTGCCCAATCGGCATATACCTACAAACTCAAGTCTACACTGGAGGCATATCTCAGGCCATATCCAACTGTGCCTCGTAGATATCTCAATAAATGTTTCGTTGCTATTCAGTGAGTCTTTCTCGGTTGACTCATGAATTGACTAAGTACATTCACTGCATAGCATATATCGAGTCTGGTGTTAACCAGATACATCAGTGATCCAATCAGCTTTGGATCAATCTCGTCTGAATCATCATCATTCATTTTCTTCAAATCCATCACCATCGATGTAGGCATGGATTTTTCATTATGTCATGTTGAACTTCTTTAATATCCCCACTGTATATTTCCCTGTACTCAGGAAAATCTCATTAGTCCTCTACCATACTTCTTGTCCCAAGAAGTAGTGCATCATACCCAGATCCTTCATCTCGAAATCAGAAGTCAAAGCTTTCTTGTATCCAACAACAAGGCTTCCCGAATAAGTCACCAAAGTCAGGCTCTCGTCACCAACAATATAATATAGGTTTGGATCAGCAACACTCTTGCCGAAGCCCAAACTCATCAAGAATTCATCCATCTTCTCTTACCAAGCACGAGGTGTCCGCCTTAGTCCATACAGGGCTTTCTTCAACCTGTACACATGAGATTTCTCGTTGTATATCACAAATCCTTCTGGCTGCTTGGTGTAAACTTTTTCCTCAATCTCACCATTTGGAAAGGTTGTCTTTACATCCATCTGATGTAATTTCCAACTCATGGATGATACTACGAAAGGAAATGTATCGGGCTACTGGATCAAATGTCTCATCATAGACAACTCCCTCTGTTTATGGGAATCTTCTTGCTACAAATCTCGCTTTATATTTCTCGACACTTCCATCAGTTGCATGTTGTAGCTTCTCTATGACAAGATGGCTTAGAATCAATGATGTGGCTCATGGCTGAAAAGTAGCTTGAAGGTCTCTTTGGTCTCTCTTTATCTCTCGGAATGTGCCTTGAGGAGCTGCAAGTCCCTCTACCTCTTGCAGAGTTTATCGAGCCTAGACAAGCCTTTCATGACCTATTGCAATGTCTCTAGGAATATCAATTGGAGCAACTGGATCAACAACTGTCTCCCTCTGAACTGCTGAAGGGGAGAAGGTATTTTCTTTTCCTTCTTCTCAAATAATTTTGACTCCCTCTGAGTCAAGTGACTCCCTCTGAAGTCTGAAGTAAAACATCTTCCTTTGTTGTTAATCTGCCTGGAACAAGGAAACAAGACAAGAATATCTCCTAGAGGAGATTCATGAGTACATCTCTAGATTCAAAACAATTTAAGGATTGTTTTCATAGCTACAACACCTACTTGTAATGTAGCAACCTTAGAAATGTAGGTTAGAGGCATGATAATTAAAACAATCAAACCTGGAGTCTTTACTTTCGGTGTGTTGTTCCTATGAATGCATTGAGATCCCTCTAGATCCATGATTGCAGCAAGGGTTCCTTCCTCCTGCAAGTACCCTCATGAAAATGATGAAAATAATATATACAAGTGCATACCTAAGAGTGTACACCAATGGAGATTCTGCTTGCTTGTCAATGTCATGACGAGCAATGATATTCCTTGCTTGTTTATCATAGACTAGAAGACAATTTATGTTGTTGTAGCTTCTTGTGACCACCTTCCACATAACCTCAAGGAGAACTTGTTCAATAAAAATTTTGAAGATTGCTTGGTGTGCTTCTTGTGGTTGTGGCAGCCCTGGAGGGGCCTCTCTCTGCTGCGGCTGCTTTAACATACTTGTGGCTATGGCTGGGCTTGCTCCCCAAGCCTGCAGCCACTCTTAAAGCCTCACCATGAGGGATGACCCTCTCTTTATGCTAGTGACAGGGTTATGACAGCCCTCCTTTCCTTGTACCAGCCCTCATACAACATTAACACAACCCTTATCACAGGTCTGGTACAACCTACTGTAAGCTTCCATTGACTGTCCTCAAGTCTACTCCACACACTGTTGTACAAGGTGGTTTTAACAACCCTCTTCTCTGTCTGTTACATACCTGTAATAGCACTCAAATAGCCCTCAAAACTGCCCCTAAAAAAAATGTTGTTGTATTGGAAGTTACATCTATAATGGCAGCCCTTTATATTGTTGTTAGGGTTGTTGTAACAACCCCCAACACTGCCCAGAATTTCCTAGAAATTTCCAGCAGACTTCGGCCTCCTTAGGACTGCCTCACGGACCTCCAAAAACACCCAGCCACAGTCCGCTACTAGCAAGGATAGCCTCTTATACTCAACAATTTATTTTTGTAGCCTTATCTCCCTAGACCAAACCTCCTGTAGGTTGCGGCTGGCCTCTCCTAGGCTGGTTGATCTTCTAACAGGCCTGTGGCAGCCTTTTAAGCACCGGTAGAAGCCCTCCACATAGGTCAAGTCTCCTCTAGCCCTACGACTACTCTCCCTTTCACAGTACCTGTCCAAAAACAAAGAAAAAAAAACAACCTGGAGGCTTCACCTAGTCCCTCTTCATGGTTGGACTGAGGTCACCAAATAGTTGAAATGGGATCACCAAAACTCCACAGAAAATTAAGGAGGGGTCCGACCTTCTTTTCCTTATGTCAATGATAAGAGTTTAGCAGCCTTTCTTCAATTGTGCAACAGTCTTCTTCAGGACCTGCTCTGAAACCATGTTGAATTTTCAATGAGCTATGGCTCATGCATTTACTTTAAATTTTTTGTTTAGCTTTTACTGAACCATAACTACTGCATCAAACCAAGATCACAAGAAGAATAACCATGCACAAGAACACAAGAAGTATCCTAGGAAACCATTCTCAACAAGGGAAGAAAACCCAGCCAATCATTTGCTATATTCTCAAGAGAAAGACCTCCCACACCATCACCCAACCTAGCACACAAGAGGGTGCTGTAATTTTCATAATTTCATAGCACAATTTCTGAAATCATGAGATGACACAATGTTAAGTGTGTTTCCTCAATGGGGATTCACCTTGATTTATATAAGACTTATCACATCAAATGATGTGTCTATTGGCACAATAGGGCCGACCTCAATAACTCAAAATATAATTAATAATTACCATATTAATTATCATTTACATTAAATATCTTTTACATTATGGAGGGGCCGACCTGTACCCTTTACATCACAAATAGGGTTACAAGTAAGTCTAACTCTTGGACAATATAGCAAGGGATCTTATACACCCACTAGTGCTCAACCACTAGGGGCACATCCATCTGTGCTCAGCCACAGGGATGTCCACATCTCTATCTCACTGTGTCTCACGGGAGAATCACACTCACTAGTGCTCCGCCACTAGGATCACGTTCAGTTGTGCTCAGCCACAGGCACATCAAACTCAACAAATCGCTTTTTCACTGCATCTCACAGGAGAATCACACTCACTAGTGCTCAGCCACTAGGATCACGTTCCCCTATGCTTAGCCATAGGAACGTCCAACTCAAAAAATCTCTTTCTCACTGCGTCTCATAGGAGAACCATATAGAGCATCATATCATCTCAACTCTCTACATAGAGGAGACAAGTACATCATTTCATCTCCGTCTCAAAGAGAATGACACACCCAACTCATGGGCTTCCTCGCCCCACATGGGCACACAACATTCCATCTCCATTTGAGAGAGGAACCACACACCCAGCTCATGGGATTCCTCACCCCACAGGAACACACAACATTCCATCTTCGTTTCATAGAGGAACCACACACCCATCTCATGGGCACACCCAACTCATGGGCTCTCTCTCAGGTCGAATCACTCAGTCTGTGTCCTAGAGGATGTCTCACGCAACTGTAATCATCAACAATGGATACCGTTGTGATCAAGGTGAAGAGAGGAATCCAGTGGGACAGGTTCCAAATAAGGGTGCCGATGGGACCACTATACATTTTTTTTATTCCTACAGAGTTATACTTTGGTCTAAATAATATTGTAGTGACAGAATGCCAAGATTTTTAATAGTTAAAATTGTGCAGTAATTTTACAACATGCAAGAGGCAGGGTTGCTCTACAAAATTTCCCCTTTGTTTTTGTTCTGTTATGTTATGGTAGAAAGGGTGATGGTGTTGAGGGTTCCTACAGAAAATGGTTTTCCCTGTGCTATAACTCTCTTATATATCAATGGGATTGAACAATAGTACTCATCCCAATATCCCAGGACTCTAACTAAGTAGGCTTGACCGTACCCTTAGCCATACTACCCGATTACCTAGCACGAGAGCAGTCTTCCCAAGTGTTGTTCTCGATGCGACTATATCAGTTAGGTGGTCGATTGGATGATCTATAGTTGGTTTTAAGAGACCTACAAGACTCCCTATATACCCGAGGGTATGTGGGAGTGAATGGTCGTGTACAAGTATTGTCTAATGCAATACTACTCGAAGGGGTGCCAATAAGGGTTACAGAGGTTTTTGACTAGGTGAAATAGTGTGTTTTGAGTAATCCATGAAACCATGCGTATTTCCCGTGTGAAGTCCTCCCCAACTGTAGTTTTATCCATCGAATGACAAATCACTATGCTTTAAAGACACTGGAAGTACACATCTCTATCCTGAAATTTTTTTTTGTCTAAAAATTATGTAGAGGAAAGTGCTCTGATACCACTTGTAAGGTACCAGATGTTATTATGTAGAGAAGAAACAATATTGTTATAACAATTATTAGCAGAACGAGAAAAATATAGAGCAAAATGACACAATTGTCCATAAATGATACCTTTAATGTATCGGTAGCCAAGTTCACTTGCCTCTTCGAGTGGGAAACCTTTAGTAGAGCAGAGCTCAAGTACAAAATGATTCTCAAGACAAAAAATATTCATGCTTTGTACCCCTATTTATATTGTTTCTATATTCTAGAGAACATTCTAGAGGAAGAACCTTTTAGAGGTGGAACCTTCTAGTAAGTCTTCTTACATTAGACGTGTTCACACTATTACATAGGCCTTATTTACTAATGTGGGCCTATTAAAAACATATTATTCTATCTACTTGAGGGGTTAGGGAGGTTAGGACCCTAACAATGAAGGCCCATACAACTTGACTTGTCTTGCACCACATCATGATTACCTTGCAATGGTGGGAGATCCAACCAAAAGGCTTTGGAACCCACTTGTTACATGATGGTATATCATATATGACCTAGACCTAATTTATTTGAGCTTATGATGTTGGTTATTTAACCTTTGTTTGTCCAAGTGAAGCCAAACTCCATAACCAAACAAAAACTATGGAGGTGTCCAATGTCAATCATCAATGGGTTTGTAATTTTCTTGAGTTTATTTGAGTATATCATGGACTCTATGATGAATTTTGGCCAAGTTTTGTACAAATAAAGAAGACTTATCTTTCTCCTTTTTTTTTGTAAGACATGGATGGTGAAGGACGAGAAATTGGAAGTTCATAAGGGGTAAAACTCAAGAGACTAAAAGACATAACATACCTCAAACAGATAGTACATTGTTGAAGTATTTGTTGCACTATTATAATTGTAGTATGTGCTATAAGATATGAATATGATTGTCACATTTTTGTTTTGTTGATGGTACATGCAAAGAGCATGCACTAAGCTCCTATCTATAACCTTGGCCTATCTTTCAATTCGAGGTTAAATGAGGCTGAAACCTCAACTGATAATCTAGGAACTTCCACAATGACTACAAACACTTACTCAAAAATTTAGAGTCACAATCTAAAATGATTAAGTGAAAACCTAAAATGACTGTAAACATGTTAAAGAACAAATTTGTTGCTTTTGAAGCATCTAAAAACTTACAAATATAAATTGTCATTTTGAAAATTATGCAAAGAAAGAAAAAAATTATAGTTATGTTTCCTTTCAGTAGTGGGCAAACTCTTTATGAAATCCATGGAGATGGATTCCTATGGTATAGATGATGCTGGCAAAAGTTGGTATATCCGAATCTTTGTCGGAGTAGAAGGAAGGCCTGGCTTGGTTGAAAAGCAAGCACGTCCAAATATGCTGTCTTCCACTTGCTTCCACATGAATGGCCGATATAAGTACCATTTTATGCTTTACGAATATCAAAATGACCTTTATAAAAGGAAGATTCCTTCAGAAGAAGATATTACATGAAGATTCTTTTAGAAGAAGATATAACATATTACATGTAATATGTTATAACATATTACATGTAAATATGATTTTTCTCATGAATGGTCAATATGATTTTCTTCATGAATGGTCAATATAGTTTTACTAATATTAAAATGATGATCAATATAAGTACCATTTTACTAATATTAAAATGACTTTTATAAAAGGAAGTAAGATTCCTTTATAAGAAGATATATTAGCTTTATGAAAATAAAAAGTTAATTTAACTTATATAACAACCCATATCTAATAATGTAGTAAGAAAATTTAGCTTATATAACAACCCATCTCTAATAATGTAGTAAACAAATTGATTAACCATTATAAATAGTTTGGATGAATTTCAGAATTGAATAAGAATCTCTATACATGTAATAATGTAGTAAAAAAATTGATTAACCATTATAAATAGTTGGATGAATTCCAAAATTGAATCAAAATAAGAATCAGAATCTGTAAAATAGATGAAATATACGAATATGATACATCTGAAATAACTAAGCTTCATTGAACATATAAAGAATTGTAAACTTGAGTCTTGACTTTTTAAAATATAAATAAAGTATTAATATTCCTTTATGATACTTTGCAAGAATTAAGCTTCACGATCTGTCTGAGTACCGGATAGTCATTGAAAAAACGATATGCTGGAGGTCTATGGGTGTGGGGGACTGGTTAAGAACATTATAGAGGAAGCACAAATAAACCAGCTATGAGAATCAGAGACAGTATAAGGGTATTTCTGAGGAAGGAAGACTCGTTGTAAGAACTAAATTTTGAATCTAAGCATACCAGTAACTCTTCTCTTCTCCATTATCTATGTGTGGGGCAGTCTCCTCACGAGAAATATCTTGGACTCGTAGCCGTTAAATTCTAGGTGTGTTGATGAGGCGATTTCCTGGGCTATAGCTTATAACATTCTCCAGGACTGATCTTGTAAACACCTCTGATGGAAAATTAATTACTTGAAACTAGGAGTCTTAGTCTTCCTGCCAGTCCTTCAATTCCTACTGTGTGACTAATCAATTAGACACATTCCTATACAATCAAGTACCCTCCTTTCAAGTCCCAATATTCCAGAGAAATCTAAATTTGGACAATAATTCTTGAGAAATCCAGTGAGGTAGCGCTAGCCAGCCCAATTATCTCATGATTGCTCTGTAATCTTCTACTATCCTATCAATCCCAATAATTCTGTCAACAGTTTACTATACCAAAGTTGATAAATATCCAAACCATCCTATAAGAGGGAGCCTCTTGCATATCTCTGCTTATGTTGCAACAATGGTTACAAGGCTAAGTAGACGAAATTTGCAGGTTGCTAGCATTAAGTTGAATGAAATCTAACTACCTTGCACAGAGACAAATAAATGATGGTATCCAGGTTGAGTATACACATGAACCTAACATATTCATATACGTTACTCAATTACACAGTGCACAAATACATACAGTTCAGTTAGGTTCTTCCAACTTCCAATGAAGTCTGGTATAGCTCCGGTGAATCGATTATCAGATGCCCATCTGCATCCCAAAACCAAAGAAACGTTATCCAAACATGCTCATACTGCTATGGAACTCATTTTCTGATGTATGGAACTACTGATTACTACTGAGGAACAATTTTCTGATGTATAGAACTCATTTTGTGGTCTGTATACCACAAAAGAAAAGAAAGAACAACTAGGCTAAGACTGTCAAGAATGATAGCAACCGAAACTCACAGAATTGTCAAGTTTTGTAGCTTTCCAAAAGTGGAAGGAATCTCTCCACTCAATCCTGCACTGTCGATGTACCTGTTTGGTAGAAATAGAGAACAAAACTTCAACTTAAGAATATCTGGAATGATTTCTAACGTTTTATCTACTGAGAAACACGAGGCATAATTTGATAAATTTTGCTTCCAACCACTCACAAGCATCTAATAATAGAATGCTGGACTATTTCTATAAAAGTTAAATATGCTACCAACCAAAGCTTTTACATGTCTTGTTATATCCAGACTACTTTTAGAAAACCTAAATTTGCTACCACTCAAACCTTGTAAATATCTCGTTATATGTAATAAAGTTTCATTGCTTCTTCCTGTTGTACATGTCTCGTTATATGTAATAAAATTTCGTTGCTTACTCCTGTTGTACATGTACAAGGAAGATTTCTTTTATTCGTTGGATTGAGTCAATTATATTCCATATTAATACAATACAGATTTACAATTACATATGTCCAACAATCATAATGTTCTCGGTTCAAGCATTAAATAAACATTATTATATAGAATGGTGCGATATTTTAAAAAAATCTAAATTTTCTACCACTAAAAGCTACTAAAAGCTGTACATGTTTTTTATTTATATTTAAAATATGTAAAAGATGTACATGTTTGATTTATATTTAAATTATGTAGTGGTGTTTTATTAGAGGCATAAAGTTCTTAATTTATATTATTGTGCTGGTTTTATAAAGTGTCTGAAAAATTAAAAACAATACAATCAAAATAAACTAAAACGTATGTATTTTGAATTTTGTTTATTATGTTTGTTTTATAAAGTATTTATAATAAAAAAATTAAAAGCAATGTAATGAAGGTAAATTAAGGAAAGTATGAATTATCTTATCATATTATAAAAGACATATACATAATAGAAAGCTTACAGCATGAATTATCTTATCATATTATAATACATAATAGAAAGGTGACAATAACAAATTAAGAAAATAAGTTTGTGGATATATGGAATTTTAAATAAAAATAAAAGTAAAGACTATTTATTAATAAATATAGAGAGTTAAGTTATCAAAGATAAGAATATACTTAGTAATGGGTAGTATTTTTAAGGAAGACCTGTGAAAGAGAAAAGGTTGAGAAGTAACTACCTCCCAATCAATCATTATGTTAGTAGGAGATATCACTCTCTTTTAACTACTCCCATTTGCATAAAGATCGTGGTATATAGGAGCTTGTATGTTACCTGTACCACTTCTCTCAAACAATATAGGATTATTTTTTGTATATAGAGAGAAAGGTGTTTCCCCTTCAAGGTAACTACCTCTAGAGACACCCATTTGGGTGTGATGTTTTCTTCTTGGATGAGTTTTCTTGCTCATCTCTTCTGATTCAAACATGTTCCTCCAACTTATTTCCAACCATCATATACATGACCACTACATGAGCTCTTTCAAAAAGCTCTACCATGGCATATCAACTCCTATGCCTTGCATCTTAGATCATATATTCAGTTACAGATGACATTTCATGATGATCTTGACTTCACTTCATGTGCTATGATTTCATGTATGGGTTTCTTGCCTAAACGTGGTGTGATGGTTTCTAACGTTGTTGTGAAAGTGATAAACATTGGGTATGAATTAATAACACCTCTTAAGCTTAAAAAATTTACTTTTTTTTCTCGTTATACCATGGGGGGTCATAATTGTCCTTAGAACACTGTTTCATGACTTAGGCCACATAGTACTACTAATTTTCTGAGTTGATTAGTGTACACCCTATCCTAACCATATCTAACACCTTCTGTTTTTCCCTTTAATTTCCATCCCATTCATAAAAAAATACATTCTGTGCTTATGTTTGTCTCATCACATGTCATTTAGCAAGGTCTAATAAACAAATTGAAGATAAATCCAATCTTAAGTCAAATACAACCAAAATGACTAGAGGAAAGGGGGAAATGATGAAAATAAAGAAAAATAACAAGGCTAGAGCTATGTCACTTCATTAAAAAGGTCCACCCCCTAAAGTCCTATCCTAAAATGCATATATAAAAATAAGGACTTAAAAAAACAAAGAAAAATTAAAAAATAGGAGTAATAAAAAGGTGGCGAAGTGGTAACTCTAAGCAATGTTCCCTCTCAAAGGTTTGAAATGTATAAAATGAAGATTCCTATCTTTAAAATCTAGTTGGACCAATTTATAGACCTTAGACATCATTACATATGACGTTGATGGTCAAAACATAAAGTTCCCCATCTCTTTCCATCAATTATTCATCACCTTTACTTATCTCTAACCAAGTCACCTAGGAAATAATTTAAGTTCTAACCATTGACACACTTAATAGGAGAAATGTTTTCCTACCATGGTAAACTTAGGAAAATGTATAAAATTATCTTATGTTATGAGGTTATTAGAAGGAACTATTTGATGTGTTTTGCCTAATGACTTGTGTTTAAAGCTGGACTCATCATTATAGGTGGGGCACCCTGCATTGGGATCCATGTATCATGTCTCGAGATCTATGTCATTGCCTCTAGATCAGTGTACCTATATTTGGCCATATCCACCTACATTGGGATTTGTGTCACTGCATTGGGATCCGTAACAACATAGTGGACGATGATGAGGATGCCACATCATCACAAAGGTGTCCACATAAACACTTTATACACTTTCTAGCATATGGAGCATGCACGAGTCACGTGGACATGTATTACTTGGCACATGTAAGAGTTCTTCTAGAAGGGTGCTTTTCCTCTCTCCTACACTCACACGTTTGGTTTCTATAGCCTTTTAGAAGGGCACTCTCTCTATCTCCTTGTCTATTCACATGTGTAAAGCTTCTACAGGGTTCTAGAAGGGGCGTACCTCATCTTCACTTGCTCTCACACATGTGAATGAGTTGTTACATAATTTTGGGGTTTAGTTAGGGAGCAACCTTGTTCTTTCCCACTTTTTACCTCACACGTGTGAATTAGTTGGTGAATTACTCATTTTGAGGAGGGCACACTAGTCTCCTTGACTTCATGGACCATATGTATGAGATTTATTTAGCATTCTCTCATCTTGAAGAGCATGACCCGCTTTTGAGGGGTCTGTTTCAACTTCCAGTGGTATTGAGCTCATGGTTTTATTCTAGAACATGATTTCATCCTAGCTAATGGTTTTCATCGTATGATATTGGAGGGTTCCTTCTTTGTCTAGGGAGGGTGCCTCCTTCATTCTCACTTGTTGGAAATAAAGTGGAACACTTCTTGCCATTTGTGTGTAAGGTTTTCTTTCTTCTTGAGTAATTTTCTATGGTTTCATAAAAAGATTTCGGAATTTGCAAGCTTGATTGAGGTAAGGGCTATCACAAGGAGTATGAATGCAAAGGAGGTATGATGTTCAATCCAATTTCCTTTCTTTATCAAATCTAGGCTAGATTTCTACTTGTATTAGAAATCAATATCCTAGGGTTTTGTTTCTTTACATTATATCTAGCATAGAATCTTCTTTATGATTCTTAGGTTTACTTCTTGTTGGGCCCTTCGTTTTGATGAATAGAAGTTGCGCACATCATATTGCAGCTTCATTTTGGTAAACAGAAGCTGCACAAGCTGCTGAGGAGCTGGACAGTGGACTAAGGAAAGAAATAGAAAGAGGTTGAAAGGACAACACAACATCATTTTTGAGGAAAGAAGTTGCAACAAGATCAAGAAGAAGAGAGAACTCCCGAGTTCTCAACTAGCAAACCTAAAGATCGGATTATATATATGAGACTGATATGATTGTAAAAGGGTTGTTGGGCTGGAGTTTTGTTGTTATTGTTTATAGGGTTGTTGGTCTGGGATTGGTAGGGTTATTGTTGTTGTTAGTATTGATGTTGTGACGAGAGTCACTTTTGTAATGGTCCATACTATTAGCATAGCTGAGTTTTGGAGATCTAGGTAAGAACCAGACTATCAATGTATCAGAGCTTTGTATCAGTCTAGATATAGAGGAGCAAGAGACTGTAACATTGTCTCATATCTGATGAGGAGCATCCTCCGATTACTTGTGTATGAGAATCGAGTTGTGAGAAGAACCTGATATGTTAATATAATTGGAGGCCCAAATTTTGAATATATATATCCTGTGTATTTAGTCTTTTGAATGTATTGAATGTTCCTTTGTATTATCTTTATGTCTGATATGCTTAATTGGTTATAGCTTCCTTATGAATGGAAACGCAGCTCTATGGTCCAGACTTTTACCAACACTCAGAATGAAGCACTAAACGCAAATGACAGGTTTGATGAGACCCCAAATGCAGATAACTGTATATCTGAATTTGAAATACATGCCTACTTGATCATGGACAGGGTAGGATATCTTTAAGTTCAAGAATCAAGCCCTGAACACTCTAATTTTGTAACCAGCAAACATTCATTATCCGAAAAAGATATGTTGTGCGACCAACTATGACATAATTCCTACGCTGCAATTTGATGATAACTTTGGAAAGAATAATGTTCGCAATATCCCCATCGATGTTGGGTAAAATGACAAAGGAAAACAAGAAAATTTTTGAAAACCCAATAATGTGAGCAGAGAAGACATAAAACACCGAATAAGGATAGATGAACAGAAGGGCCATGCGAAAGAAAGAGGAAGTCCCAACACTGTTGCACTGAATGAAGCTCTTGTGGTTACAGTGTAGGATACAAAATTTTCGACAAGTGCTTTGACTCAGACATCTGAAGTTTTGCAAACAGATGTACCTGTACTAGAGGCAGATCAAAACCATCAGCCTGCTTGGATTAGTCAAAGGACAAAGCGATGATGTTTTCACAAGGCATTTGTTAAGATTGTTTTGAGCTATTTTTCATGTCCTAGGGTGTCTCATGCCATGACACAATGAATATCCTTGAGCACCCTCATATTTCAACATTTTTTGAGCTATTATTCACTTGAAAAGAGGGTCAACCTCACATGTGGGGACTTCATGCTAGTTGTGGGAGGTTTTATGACATATTTTTTATTTCGAGGGTCTTCCCCAACCCTTTTATGGAGATACTTTGCTTGAAATAGGGATGTGGTCATTCCTTGGAGACATCATTTGATGACTTGTGTGCATAATTAGAGGAGCCATCCACTTCTTGGGGGTTATTACACATCATCCACGAGGTCGTCCCACATTTGATGGCTATACATTGGATGGATACTCCACCATGTCTTGAGGCTTATATCATGCATTTGAGGAGCAAATTATGGAGTTGTTTGGGAGGAGCCGCCCCCTTTGGAGGGTTTTATGTCATGAATTTAAGGACGTTTTTAACCCTATGTTATCATATTGTTGGTAACGAGTGCCTAATCTTGGTACTATATGTGGATGACTTATTTGTTGAGTTTTGTACCTTGGGAGATGTTCCCCATGTGCTTATGACCTCCTTAGCACATGAGGGAAGGACATTACACTTTGTACCTTGTACTTTTGTCTAATTTCACTTTGACTTTGGATAAAGTGAAATTTAGTCATTTTGGCCTAAAATGACTATTAATTCACAAAGGGGTGAATTAGAGACATAAAGTTGACTTAGGAAACTTAACCCAAAGTGGGTTTGTGATTTAGATATTCACGGGGAGATCTCAACCATCGATTAGATGGGAGATGAGATGATCTCCACCCTTGAATATCTAGGTTTCCTTTTGCTAGTTAAAGAGGGGCGCATTCTTCATTTGGTCTTTTGCTTGTTGAAAGAGGAGCTCTTGGAGGATGGAGATGAGGTTAGTTTTGTGAGGATGCTTGAGGGAGGTCTCTTGCTTTCATTGATGGAGGCTTGGAGCTACTTGCCTTGATTATTTACTGGAGCTATTCTATTTCTAAGAGGGGCGCATTAGCTGTGGAGGTTGATTCGTACCTGGTGGGATATCTAGCCATCAGATTGCAGTGAGATTAGTTTCAGAGGGAGGCCATCTACTAGAGCTTCATTCCTGTGGAGGGGTTTTCAGATTTGAGCTCACAGTTGGCAGTTGGAGCAGATTCAGTGGTTCTGGCAATTTGCATGAGGGGCACACCATTCTGGGGTGCATCTGTTGATTTCGAACTTGTATATCAACTCAGTTGGAGTTGCTATTGTATCAGGTTATTTCATATATTGTGTTTACTGTAACCCTTCTTCTGATTTCCTCATATATACACACATATTCCAAACTGGTTTTCCCTGAGGGGGTTTTATCCAGGGTCATGTTGACCAAAAATACCCGTGTCTACAAATGCATGATTTAGTTTCTTAGATCTCTTCA
>JASDQU010283437.1:0-14569 GCA_032191745.1 Picea mariana
GGCGAACAGGTTGCAGAGCTTGAAGGGGAAAAATGGCAGAAGCCATAACTTTTGGAGTTTTTGACCAAATCAGGTTCTGTAAAAGCCCAGCTAGGGGTTTTTGGACATTCTGAGTCCATTGGTGAGGTTTTCATAGGCATTTGAAGAGCCCAAGTGCAGGTTTTTCACATTTGAATCTTGGGGAAGCTCCCTGAAGATTAAAGCCCTCATTGTTTGAGGCATTGTTCTGATGAGCACTTAACCATTTTCTGAGACTGAATAGTCATTTCTGACTGTTTATTATGCTCTGAACACATTGGGACAGGTTTCAGATCCATTGGAGGACTTCTATGGGCATTTTTTCTCCATTGAAGCTCAGGGAAGCTTGGAGGCCATTTGTAGAAGAGGTCATTGCTGGATGAGACAAGATCCATTTGCAGAGTTTTTACAGTCAAATTTGGGGTTTTTATGTATTCTGAATCCAATGGTACAGTCTGTACATTCATTGGAGTTGAGCAGTATCTTGTAATGAGCATTTGACAAACTAATCCCAAAGAGCCAAGTCCATTGAAGGAGGCTCAAGGAGACGCAGCCCAGAGAGGGGTGAACTCCTTTATCATCTTGGTATTGCTGTGATTTTTATGTGTTATTTGCTGCACTTTTTATGGCTGTGTATTGATTTATAACACATGATTAAGCATTTAAAAGATCATTTCCTCACACATACATTGACAAGAACTTAACACATAATTCCACTTGCATATTTTAAGACATGAAGCAAGGTCCTGTTAAGATTTATTTTATGAGGTAGAGGGTGCTTGCATAGCATAACAAGTTAGCCTTCTATTTTCAGATCATTCCATATCCACCACTGAAGCTTGGTGGTCGGCTTGTTTATTGTCCAAGGCAACATAAATATGTGGTATGCTCCTAGCCACATCATTGACTGTGGTAGCCTCTTGGATGTTGTAGAGCTTCCTATTGTTTTGTTTCTTATATGAGAAGTCCCTCAAAAAATGTTCTTCTCCACAACCCCAACATTTTAAGGGTTCTTCTTTGTGTTATCAGTCTTACCTGGGGTGCTCCAAATGGTTTATTTCCACTCTGAGAGGGGAAATTTTGTTGCTATAAACTTTTAGCAGGAAGGCTCATCTTAGAACCTTTCCCATATCTATTGAATCTTGAGGTTTTAAACCCCTTCTTCTTGAATCTCGAAGTGCTTTTCTTCTTCAGTCCTTGTGATATTTTTTCTTATTCTTGAACTTCTCATAGAAATGCCTCACCTTGCGGATAGTGTCTTCTAAGGTCTTTGGCTCATCAAATTCAATTATGTCCCAGGACGACTGAGGCAATCCACTAATAAATTGTTGCATCTTTACCTTTTCATCTTTGATGTAGGGGACATAACTTATCATCTCAAGGAATTTATTGATATATTCCTCTATGGTGAGTTGTCCCAACTTGAGTTCGTAGAACTCCTTGGTCTTCCCATCAAAGTATTTCTCTGACGGGTAATTCTTCTTAAAGTATTTCTCAAATTGTTTTCATGACAAGTCCTTATCATGGATTCCTTTCACATTCCTAAGGTCTTCCCACCAAATGGAGGCCTTTCCATTCAGGTTAAAAATGGTTATTTGAACCTTTAAATTTTCAGAGTAGTCATGGAATCTGAAGTATTTCTTCAAGCCAAGTAGCCAAACTTCTGCCTCTTCCCACTTATTAATTTCTCCATCAAAAGTGGGTGGTTTGGATTTCTTGAACTCTTCAGTGTCATGACTCTTGGAATGTTTCCTCTTCTTTCCTCTCTTCTGGGAATGCGAACTAGTTTTGCTACTAGAAGATTACTTGCAGCTGTCAGTTTCCTCACCAGAGGATTCTTCTTATGAGTGTCTCTTGGCTCCATGTTGGGCCTTATTTGAGGTTCTCCTCCTTGTGTGGCCACTTTCAAGGCCATTCTTTTGTATCTCAGGTGGACTCTGGGTTTTCTTAATATGATGTCTGTCCACATCACTGGTTGATGGTCCATGATGTAGCTTCCTTTGTATATCTGATAAGCTCTGGAGTAGAACTACATTGATTTCAGTTTTCTTTTCTTGTTCTTTTATTATCGTTTCATTGTCATCCTTACAACTCTGTAATTCTGCCATGAGGCTCATTACAATTTCAGTGAAGTCTGGAGGGGTTTCCACCACCCTCCTTTCATCCATTTCTTCCTCTTTATTGTGGGATATCTCCCCTAATTCATGGTGTCTAACCATCCTTTATGTTGTAGTTTTCATGCGGTCCATTGACTGTTTAAGTGTTGATAAAACATTCTCTCTTAGTTAATGATCTACTAGTTTTATGAACAACACATAGCTCAAATCTTTCAAAACATATACCACAACAAAAGTTTCATCCCTTCCTTCAGTAAAGGTTTAGTTAAGTCTCTTAAGAATGGGTAATATAGGATGTCACCCCTAAAATTTCTCTAAATAATAATTTTAAGCGACTCATTCATGAGCACAAGTGAGCCAAGTGTTCTAACCATGCTCTGATACCAATTTGTAACACATCCGACCCCTAAGTATCCTTTCTAGGAATGCGGCATCAAACTTTTTCTTACTCAAATCATCTTGAATCATCTCTATGAGATGATTCATCCTCTTTTACTCACCTGTAGATTTCTAATGACTGTTACTAGACTCTAATCTGACCTCTAGTTTACAATTTATGGCTTCTCGAAGTCCTTCAGGCATTCATAGGTTGAGGGCCATCTGGCGCCCAAGTGGGTTCATCTCATTTGTACCATTTCTAGGTTTCTACCTCCCACATAGAAGGTCCATCCACCATCCAAACCAACAATTAGACTTAATCCTCATCTAACACACAAGCTAGAGGAGAATTTGGCGTTCGACGCTTCGATGTTGAATGTCCCTTTTCTTTTCTACACACATGTCCTTCGGAGTCCTAATTCACGAACTCCCAAAGGAGACTAGAATCCATCCACATGGCTTCGGCCTTCGGGCCTTTCAACTTACCCATGACACTACATCCGAAACCCCCAGAATCTTGAAGTCCTAGACTCCTGAAGGGTCCACCCTCTCACGTGGTTATGTACTAGATACAAAGGTAAATACAGGTGGGTTTCACGTACTCCTCCCACAAAATGGACCAAGCGGTATGTGCCAGGTGTGATACATGGCAAGGCAAAGATGAGACGTGGCCCCTTTAGTGGGTGACATGTGTTAATGGTCGCGTAGGGTCTACGAGATGTACGATTAAATGTTATATGTGACACGTTAGTCGTGGGTCCATGTCACCCTGGATGACGTCATTGTGCCACATCACTCTATACTGATAGCCTTCCAATCCCTTCAATATCACAGTTAAGGTGTGTCCACGTAACCCCTGGATCAACGGTTTCTGTTACTTCGTAACTTTGTTGTTCGTGGAATCTGAGGTGTGACTTCCTCCTTGCTCCTGGAGTGGTCAACGTCGGGCTGACCATGGTCTAGATCCAATGGTTAGGGGAGATCCTAAAGGGTCCCTAGATCTATGCTCCTCATCACTTTGCAACTCCAACCTTTAAGGGTTTTGACATTATGGCCGCTTTGCTTCCCCGAAGCAGGACTTCGTCGAAGTACCGTATGCGGGTCCCTCCATTGGATGATCGAACGGTTAAGAGGGGTTCTTAATGAACTCCCCAAATCCACGGCTCTCCTCGCTTCGTAACTCCATCATTCAGAGAGTTTGATGTTATATCATCTTCGTTCTCTCGAAGTGGGACTTCATTGAAGTTACCTTGGCATGGATCCAACGGCCAAGGGGGTTCCCGAATACCCTCGGATATGTGGTTCACGTTACCTTGTGATAACTGAATGGATCAAGGTTTAACAGTGGGGAAAGTCTATCTTTCCCAGATAAGAAAACCGCTAGGCATCAGTCAACCTTGTGGGTAACCAAAACCATCAGTTTCCTTCGACTAGTTTACAAATGGTAGGGTTGAAACACTCTAGAGCTCCGAACTCCCGGAGTTCCAAAACAAGAAAGTCTTAGCTCCTTTCGGGCCTATCGTAGGGTTCCCATACTTTGGTCACATGGGACCTTCAAAAACTCTTGTGGGCTATGCACAAATCTCTTTGCCATGAATTGGTTAAGGAAATGGGAATGCTCCCTTGGTCACACAAATGAAAGATATGAAGGTTTGAACTTAGAATTCCTGTGAAGATAGATTCTAGAGGTCGGTAGCACTTAAACATCTCAGTGAATCCTACCCCGACTCGTTTGCAGACTTACGTCCCATAACTCTCTAAATGCTAAGTTGAGGAAAGTAGATGCCCATTCAAAAGCATGAGTTCACAGAGAGATAATACATATATCTACCTTAATCATTCAATACATAACTCATTCCTAGACAGGTAAATATATATATTCAATCATCATTTCCATTTCAATACACAAAGTATGAAGATACTTATCAGAAACTGGAAATCGTGAAGCAATTGTTGAAAGGGATGCATATTTCCACCCAACCATAGGCACAAACACTCTTGACAGATTTACCGCCAGCCACCCCCAAGATAGACCATGATGCTCTGAGAGAGACTCTTTCTTCTTTCTCAATGACAGTCAAGGATGGAGGTTACTCTCCTCCTCCCACAGGATCTTGGCAACCGGTTTTCTCTATACCAAGCAAGGAGGTCTGCATGAGTACTTCCACAGTCACTCGTCAACCTCATTTATCAGATTGTAAAAAAAACCCTACCCACAGCTTCTTGCACCCAGAACAAGCTTATTACCCAATTTTTCCTCGAAACAAAGAGTTGTAACCACTCTTTTTCTCTTCTCGAGATTGCTCTTTTGACTCTGCTCTCTTCGTAGATCTACTTACTTGCTCTCCTACCTATGCCCATGAATTACCTCTTTCTTTCCTTCCTTAGCAAGGTTATGTGGATCTAAATCCCCAGCTCGTGGTCAGGTTTGGAAGTCTTGCATATGGGTACTCTACCCCATCTCCTCATTAAGTCTTGAGGAGGACTCTTACAACTACCACTATGATTGATAATTAATTTCGAGTTCAGAGAACTGTTCTGGGTCTGAGCCATTAATTCTAGTAAGGTACTCGTTTGGTGGGGGGGTTTATCTCAACTATTTCTGGTTCCCCTCACCATATCTCTCATATAATCCATGGTCTATCTTGGCAAACCCCCCTTTCAGAAGTTATGCAACACTTATCTATTTTCTATTAATAACAGAAAATACATACATTGACCCTTTATACAAAGGCTCATCAAATCAAGCATTCACACATATCTAGTCTTCCATAGTCTCTTGTCCAGTTATAGTTATATTTACAAACTGGTGGAAACAGGGGGATTACAGGTTGATGCTCCCTCATCCAATATAGTGCGATGAATATGTTGATTGTGAACAACAACATTAATTTGAAACACAAGTTGGTGAGAGAGTATCGATTTATAATTGTCCAGGTTAAACGTGATATTATTGGATGACTCAGGATTTATAGCTCTGATGGCTGCCAAGAGAGTACTACATTGGCTAGGGCAATGTTGCAGAACTTTGAGACCCGACATGGCACAAGGTTCTTGGGCCAAATCTTCAACAATGTTTTAGTTCTGGGCAACATGAGAATTAGAATTAAAGGTCAACTTTGTGATAGTACTCTTGGGTGGATGTAAGATAGAGTCAAAATTAGGTTTCTCAATCTGGAGAGGTCCAGAAGGAGGCACAACTGAAGTGGAAGGTGGATCAGTCATAGTTCCATTAGTTATGCTTTATTTACCAGGTTTTCCTGGGGGTGTGTCATATGTCGTAGTTATAGTGGTCAAATATACACCATTAAACATATAAATATGTGCACTTGAGGAAGCATCCTCATTAGGAGGATGCCCTAGGTTGTAGTTATGCTTCTTTACCGAGTTTTCCTAGAGGTGTGTCATATGTCGTAGTTCTAGTGGTCAAATATACACCATTAAACACATAAATATGTGCACTTGAGGAAGCATCCTCATTAGGAGGATGCCCTAGGTTGCCTCCTTATGGAGGTGCGGGATTTTGTGCAACCAATGATTGTTGTTGTGGAAAAGGATGTGTCAAAACATCGGGTTGAGAATTTCCTTTAAATAATTTAGATACTTCTTCCTGGTGGGGATAGTCTCGTGTGTAATGATCTTCAGCACAGAGATAGGGAAATTTCAGTTTATGTTGTGGTTGCTTTTTAGCAACAGGTGGTTGCACTTATGTTTTTGTATTTTCTGTTTGATTATTATTATTCTTGGATTTATTCTTAATTTTCTTTTCCCCTACAAATTGTGATGGTGAATTAGATTGAACTGCATTTACTTCAGAAACTATAGTAGGGGTGGAATTTGAGGAGATAGGATTATGCATTGCAGTCGAGGAAGTTACTGAATTATTGGTTTTCCCAGTCGATTATGATATAGGATGGGTTTTGATGGAACTGATAACACCATCTAAATGAGCAGTGGAGGATGGTTTCGATAGACTAGTTGATGTACGGGGAGTGTTTAGGATCAATTCATACTAAGTACTAGATTGGGAATAAACCAGATCCAAATATTGGGCACGAGCAATGGATTCATCTTCTATAACTACACCACCCATTGCTACATCGCGAGAAATAGGAGGTAATAGGGATTTTTTCAACCATTCAACCAACAACCGGTTAGGAATGGTGGCTTTGATCAATCATTGTCATCGTCTCCACTCATGTATATGATCTGAAATATGTAAGGAGTTAGTATGACAAAGGGAGGTCAAAATTTTCATGTTGGTTTCATATCTGATCAACAATTGGAAATGGGTGAGGAAAGCCATGCCAATGGAATTGAAATCTTGAAAAGATCCACGTTATAACTCATTGTACCATTTTGTCACTAAACTCGTAAGAGTGCACTAGAAAAGATGTAAACGAATAAAGTCACACATCAGTGATTTTGATGAAAACCACAGTTGAAATGTCATGACGTGGTTATTTGGGTCTTCTCTCGGTTTACCATCAAATTTTGGAATATCATATGGTAATTTGGCTGGATTTACTAGCCAAAAAGGGGAGCGTAATATGGGGTCGTTTGTTAATCTCGAGAGATTTGGTATATGTAACACCCTGTTTCCCCCAGTTTGTAAAAATAACTGGACTGGCCAAGAACTATGGAAAACTCATAAATGTGAATATGTGATGTAAATGGACCTTGAGTAAAAGGTCAATAAATGTGAATAACATTGTGAATTTTATTGCAGGACTGCTGAGAGGGGACGTGCAGAAAAAAGACCACGATGGCGGTGGAAGGCACCTAAAAAGGTGGTGTTAACTTCCACCGAGAATTAATACCGTATTTGGACTCCACTGGCCCGAAGAACCAAAAGCGGCTCGTTGGCCCAAATTAAATGCCTCGCGGACTGGTAGGTAGATGGCTCCTCGGAAATTAATGAGGGATGGGGAGGTGAACCGCCCATTCATAGAGCCATCATGACTGGCCAGTGCGAGGGAAATCATGCCACATGCAACCTCGCAAGAGGATAAGACATGGGGTAGAAGCGATTGGGGGCAAACGCGAGGGGGAAACTCTGACATTACGTAGAGTGAGTGATGGCAGAGAGGAAGGATTGCAACCTTCGCTCCTGGTCACTGGAAAACGGAAACACAGTCTCATAGCATCGTGGTCTCAGCTCGAGGGTGGCTAGTGGTAAATCCATTGGGAGTCGCTAAGCCTATGGTTGGGTGGAAACAAGCACCCCTCTCAGCAGTTGCTTGACCCTGGTGTTTTCGTTGATAAGTGTTTTGCCTCTGGAATCTTGATATATATGTGTGTGTGTGTGTGTGGGTGTGTGGGTGTGTGTGTGTGTGCTTATTCTGATAATTATGCTCATAAGCTGTGAAACCGTGAATGATTTCATTATAAGAATGATTGTATGGTGTTTTGATCAGTACTAATAGTTGTATATTTATATGGAAAGACTACGTATGATTTATTTCTTCATGAATTCGTTATTTGTGTGCGTACTGATCAAATTCAGACTTCACGTCTGGTTCTCGGGAGGACGACATCCTTACTTACCTCAGGTAGTACCCTGAGTAAATCTCCCCATAGAGATACCTTCCTTGAAAAGCCCATCAAGAACCGGGAAGGAGGTTGTGAAGGCGTAAGGCCTTAGTGACCTTGCATGAGGAGGAATGATCCTCTTGAAAACCGAGATGACAACTTAAGGATGAAGTAACGAATCGACGGATGAGATCCCGTCGGGAAATCTGTGGTCACTCGTGACCGTTAGATTAGTAGGAGAAAGTAGGGCATTAAATGCCTTACTACTTTGTTTTCCTGTGTCTTCGTGGGTAGTGAAGAGTTTAGGACCATAGATTCCCAAGGTTCATGAGAGTATCTGGACCGTGGATCTTTTCCACGCACAGGGAGTCGTGGAAGAGTGCATGGGTAAGAACCATTATGAGCCGTCAGATCTCGGCTGAAAAACCCGACAGCCGTTGGATCTATCAGGAGTTACCCGAGGGTTAAGACTCCAGTGTATAGGGGCGATAAACCCCAGAATAGATCTAAGTCGTTCTATTAACAGAGGCCACGCATCGTGAGATCTCCCATTACGGGAAATCGAGGATCGCGGAATCAGGATTCCTGTTGACAAGATATTGGGACTTTCCATTGTGGAAATTTCGGGATAGATCTAAGCTATCCAATTGACGAAGGCCACGTGTCGTAAGATCTCCCATTACAGGAAATCGGGAATCACGGGATCGGGAGTCCTGGTGACAAGGGATCGAGACTCTCCAAGGTGGAAACCTCAAAGAAATTGTGGGCCGTCCGATTTAAGGAGGTGACGTGTCGAGAGATTACCCATTTCGGGAAATCAGGAATCGGGGATTCAGGAGTCCTGTTGTCAATAGGTCGGGCTCTCGCCTTGATAAATCCCGATGGAAGAGAGGTTGTGGTCATATGGGAAGAGGTCATATCGACCAATGCTTAACCCAAGGGACTAATCTCCGATTTAGGTAGTGGGTATGTGACAAAGTGGTATCAGAGCATGGTTACAACACTCGGCCTGATTGGGCTCATGAACGAGTTGTGCATAATCTTCGTTCGAAGTACTCCTATGAAGAGCAACCCCCTAACGTAACTCTCTTGTCAAGGATTGAAAACATGGAAACAAGAACCCGACTGTGTATGCATGTGAAAGAATTATAAATTATGCACAGATTATAAAAATATATTTAAGCGGATGCATGTGAAAGAATTATGCATGTGAAAGAATTATAAAAATTATGTGCATGTTAATAATCAGCGTTTGTCTTTTCACCTAAGCGTACGATCAGCCGTGGGAATTTACAGACGCATAGAATGGTGACTCACCAAGAGATGGGAGAAGGCTCCCACAATAGAGATGAAGAGTCTGATGAAAGAAGAGAAATAGGAACCCCTCCAGACCTAGCCAAGACTGTGAGGAGTCTCATGGTTGAGTTGCAAAGCTACAAGGCCGATAATGAAAGGATGATGAAAGAACAAGAAAAGCAAACTGAAATTAATGCAGTGTTACTGCAAAGCTTATCCGACCTACAGCGACAAATGCAGCATGAACCCGAAGTGCAGAAACATGGTCGTATCAGTGGCCATACTGAGAGGAGCACCTCAAGAAAGGTCCACCCCAGAGATAAAGGACCCGTGCCGGACGATTCCACTGAGAAGGAAGCTAGCAATTTAGAAGGCTCTTCCAGTAGTAGGACCAATTCCTATTCTCGAAGAAAACAGAAGAAGCAAAAGACTTCCAAGAGTCATAAATTTGAGGAATTCAGAAAGGCCAAACCTCCCTCCTTCGACGGTGAGATAAAGAAGGGAGAGGAAGCCGAGACCTGGCTACTTGGACTGAAGAAATATTTCAGAGTCCATGATTTTTCAGAGAATTTGAAGGTCTGAGTGGCCACTTTCAATCTGAATGGAAAGGCTTCCATCTGGTGGGAAGACCTTAAAAATATGAAAGGGGTCCGCGAGGAGGACCTGTCTTGGAAACGGATTGAGAAGTACTTCCGGNAGTATTTGTTGGAAAGATATTTTGACGAGAAGGATAAAGATTTTTATGAACTCAGATTGGGGCAACTCACTATAGAGGAATATGTCAACAAATTCCTCAACTTATTGAGATATGTACCCTACATCAAAGCAGAGAAGGTGAAGGCGCAACGCTTCATCAGTGGGCTACCCAAGGAATATCGGAACCAAATTGAATTTGACGAGCCAAAGACCTTAGAAGACACTATACGAAAGTCAACATATCATCATGAACAATATGGACATCGGGCAGAGTCTCGTGGAGACTGGAAATAGAAGAGTGGTTCGAGATTTCAAAAAAAGGGGAGCAAATCCTCAGGATTTAAAAACTACAAAAAGAACCCCAGAATGAACTTTCCAACCTGGAGTGTACTCCAGCAGAACTTTCCCTCGGTGGACGGAAATAAAACTTCTGGACCTATATCAGTGAAGACTAATAACCCAAATAAAGAACCTCTGAAATGTTGGGGTTGCGGAGAAGAGCATCTTCTGAGAGACTGTCCACACCGACAACA
The DNA here is from genome assembly GCA_032191745.1 of Picea mariana. NCBI lineage: Eukaryota > Viridiplantae > Streptophyta > Pinopsida > Pinales > Pinaceae > Picea > Picea mariana. Next base: position 10,571 of record JASDQU010283437.1, read on the forward strand.
GAACAGTTGGAAAGTTTATAACATGCAGGAAGCTACCACAGTCAATGATGTGGCAAGGAGTGTGCCGCAGATTTATGCAGCCTTGGATAATAACCAAGCTGACCACCAAGCTTCAGTGGATGAAATAGAAGGTATGATTTTCAACCATCTAATGTTTGTTTTAATTGACCCTCGTTCAAATTTGACTTATATAGCCCCTAAGACTGTGGATAAGTGTAAGCTACAGCCACAAAAACAAACTAAGCCATGGTTGGTACAGTTAGCCACTGGCACCAAAAGAAAGGTAGTAGAGGTCATACTAGCCTGCCAACTAAGGTTGGGTGAATTCCCCACCTAAGCAACCCTTAATGTATTACCCCTGGGATAATACGATCTGTTGATTGGTATGGACTGGCTGGCTGCCCATAAAGCCAAACTAGACTATTATTATAAAACCTTAGAATGTGTGAGCAAAGAAGGAAAAAGGATAACCCTTCAAGGGATCTGAAAACCGATCTCGGTGAGGCAAATATCAGCCCTGCAAATGAGAAAGTATTGCCGAAAGGGATGTCCCCTATATGCAATACAGGTTTTAAAAACAATCGAAGGCGCTAAACCAAGCCCTCATGATCACCCTATCCTGAGAGAATACAGAGATGTGTTTCCAGAAGAGGTACCGGGTCTACCTCCGAGAAAAGACATTGACTTCTCGATAGAGCTCGCACCAGGAGCGATGCCGGTGTCTAGGTCACCCTATCGGATGAGCACACCCGAGTTAGTGGAACTCAAATTGCAATTGAAAGAAATGATGGATAAGGGTTATATTCGACCCAGTGTGTCCCTATGAGGAGCACCAGTACTGTTTGTGAAAAAGAAGGATGGCACCCTTAGATTGTGTATAGATTATAGACAACTCAATAAAGTAACCATAAATAACAAATACCCCTTGCCCAGGATCGATGATCTATTCGATCAGTTGGGAGGAGCGTCTATTTTCTCAAAGATTGACTTGAGGTCGGGATACCATCAAGTCCGAATCAAGGGTGAAGACATCCATAAAACCGCCTTCCGGACACGGTATGGTCATTATAAGTTTGTGGTAGTGCCATTTGGGTTAACCAATGCCCCTGCCACTTTCATGTGCTTAATGAACAATGTACTCAGTAAATTTTTAGATAAATTTGTACTAGTTTTCATTGGTGACATATTAATCTATTCTAAGAATAGAGAAGAACATGAAGAGCACCTTAGACTTGTGCTGCAAGTGCTAAGAGAGCATCAGCTCTATGCTAAATTCAGCAAATGTGACTTTTTTCAGAAGCAAATACATTACTTGGGACATGTTCTGTCCGAGGAAGGGGTAGCAGTAGATCCTGACAAGATCAGGTCTATCATGGAATGGCCTACCCCAAAGGATGTTTTGGACATCAGATCCTTTATGGGATTGGCGGGATACTATAGGAGATTTATAAAAGGATTCTCCAAGATTGGTTGTCCAATCACTGCCCTCCAAAATAAGGGGACAAAATTCCTGTGGACACAGCAATGTGAAGAAAGATTTCAAACCTTGAAACATCTAATAACCCATGCACCCGTGTTGAAAATTGTTGACCCAGAAGCTGACTTCCTTGTGTGCACAGATGCCTGTAAGGAAGGGCTCGGAGGATTCCTTATGCAGGAAGGAAAGGTGATTTGCTATGAATCCCAAAAATTGAATGAACATGAGGTCAACTATGTGACTCATGATCTAGAATTGGCTGCCATAGTGCATGCCTTAAAAATGTGGAGGCATTACCTCTTGGAAAGAAAATTTGTACTTATGACAGATCACTGTGGATTGCGATATTTGTTTGACCAACCCAAGCTCAATGCTAGACAAGCTATATGGATGGCCCTCCTTAGCAAATTTGATTTTGAAATCAAACACATCAAAGGGAAGGAAAATAGGGTGGTCGGTGCCCTTAGCAGAAGCATGAAAACAATTCACCTGGCAGCGGTGAGTACCTGCGAGACAGATGTCAAGAACAGAGTCAGAAATGCACAAGAAACAGATCCCTTCATTCAAACTGTGACCCTGTACCTACAACAAGAACCCTCTGAAGTAAATTATGAAGGCTACCATATAACTGAAGGAGGTCTGCTCACCTACAGAGATAGAATGTACATTCCAAATCATGACGACCTGAAGAGGTTCATCATGGATGAACTACATAAAAGACCCTACACTGGTCACCCAGGATACCAGAAAATGATCACTGCCACCCGGAAACAATTTTATTGGCCTGGAATGAAGAAGGAAATAGCCAAATATTTGGCCCAATGCATAGAATGCCAACAGGTTAAAGCAAAACATCGACACCCAGTAGGACTATTACACCCTTTACCCATCCCAGAATGGAAATGGGAAACCATCTCCATGGATTTTATCACTGGATTACCAACTTCAACCAAACAGAATGATGCCATTATGGTGGTGGTGGATAAACTGAGCAAGTCCGCTCATTTCATCCCCGTCAAATCAACCTTCAAAGCGATAGATATCGCCTAGATATTCATGAAAGAGATATTTTGACTGCACGGTATGCCGAGAGAGATAATATCTGACAGAGACACAAAATTTAATTCCAATTTTTGGAAATCACTGATGGCTGGTTTGGAGACCAAATTGTTGTTCAGCACTGCCTATCACCCTCAAACCGATGGACAGACAGAAAGAGTGAATCAAATATTAGAGGATATTTTAAGGATGCATGTAATGCATCAACCCAAGAAATGGGAAGACTACCTGCCATTGGTAGAATTCGCCTACAACAACGGCCATCAAGCATCCTTAAAGATGAGTCCCTTCAAGGTCCTCTATGGTAGGCCGTGTAATACTCCAGTCAGCAGGAGTAATCCTGTAAATAGGATTTCTTTTGGACCCGACATGTTGAAAGAAATGGAAAAGAAAGTGACTCAGATAAAACAAAATCTGAAGGTCGCTCAGAACCGACAGAAAAGTTATGCTGATCAAAAGAGAACTCCAAGAGAGTTCAAAATGGGAGACCATGTATATCTCAGAATTAAGCCCAGAAGGAGTTCCCTGAGAATGGGAGCTTGTGCCAAGCTGGCACCCCGGTATTGTGGACCCTTTGAAGTTCTAGATAGAGTGGGACCTGTAGCCTATCGGCTAGCACTTCCTCCCACAGTAAAAGAACATAATGTTTTCCATGTTTCATTATTGAAGAAATATGTACATGATGCTAATCATATAATTGACTGGTCTGTGATCCAGGTGGAACCGAAGGGAGAATTTCTACCAGAACCCCAATGCATACTGGACAGAAAGGAAACCTCGCTCCGGAACAGAACCATTGCATAGGTCAAGGTGCAGTGAAAACATTTTGTCCCAGATGAGGCTACATGGGAAATGGAGGATGCCATGAGACAGGCATATCCGATTTTGTTTACTTCTGTACATGCAATTCATGTTAGTAGATAAGAACATCGAGGACGATGTTCCTTTTTAAGGGGGAGGGAATTGTAACACCCTGTTTCCCCCAGTTTGTAAAAATAACTGGACTGGCCAAGAACTATGGCAAACTCATAAATGTGAATATGTGATGTAAATGGACCTTGAGGAAAAGGTCAATAAATGTGAATAACATTATGAATTTTATTACAGGACTGCTAAGAGGGGAGGTGCAAAAAAGAGACCACGATGACGGTGTAAGGCACCTAGAAAGGTGGCGTTAACTTCCACCGAGAATTAATACCGTATTTAGACTCCACTGGCTTGGAGAACCAAAAGCGGCTCGTTGGCCCCGAATTAAATGTCTCATAGGCTGGTAGGTAGATGGCTTAATGAGGGATGGGGAGGTGAGCCGCCTATCCGTAGAGCCATCATGACTGACCAGCGCGAGGGAAATCGTGCCACATGCAACCTCGCAAGAGGATAAGGCATAGGGTAGAAGCGATTGGGGGGCAGACGCAAGGGGAGAACTCTAGCGATATGCAAGGTGAGTGATAGCAGATAGGAAG
>JASDQU010283438.1:0-14569 GCA_032191745.1 Picea mariana
GTTAATTTTATGGATTTGTCTTACGTCAAGGGGTATGAAAGTAAAACTGATGATGTGAAAAGAAGAAAGCAAAAAATGAATAAAAAAGATGGAAACAAAACTTTTACTTAATGCAAAATTTCAACAACTTTTCAAAAGAAATATTTTTAATTTTCTAAGATTTTGGACAACAAACTCAAAAATATTTCACTTGACTACAAGCTACTTATGATCTAAGTAAACTGCAAAAACTTATGAAATAAATGACTTTTCCCTGGCTAATGATGCAGAACACACTCTTCAACCAAACAAGAAAATGAAAAGAGATTTTTTGTTTATTTAAATGCTTGATAAAGCAAAAAGGAAAAATTCCAACAAGCAAAAACCAAGAAAAACAATTCTGGCCTAATCACAGATCGCAAAGAATTAGGTCAAAAAATCACACACTAGCAATTTTAAAAAAATGACTCTCACACTTGTCTAAAAACCTTTAAAAAATTCTTTTACTTTTGTGACAAATTTTCTTTAAATGAGAAAAAGTGAGCTAAAGGTAAGATTAATCCTAAGCTACTAACTGATAGAGATTTAAATACCTGAGAGGTATAGTTCTCATCAAGGGAAAGGATGATTGCCTTACCCTCAAGAGAAATTATCCTGCACAGGCACACTACTGTTAATCCAACAGCCAGCGTGTGAACACGAACTGTATAGATACAAAGGGCGTGTACACGTGGGCTGACCTTGTACAGGCCGCGTGTATCTCTAAATTCTGAGAAAAACTAAAAACAGACAGACCAAACCAGGAAAAGACCCCCGATATTGATAACCAGAGTCTCCTGAAGGCTTGGACGCTTTTTTTTTTTTTAACAGAAAAAAGCAAACAATCTAAGGAAAAATTTATAAATCCAAACAATCTGAGATAATACTGCAAACAAACAAGACTCAAACAAAATTCCAGAAGACCCCCTAAGAATGTGTGATTCTGACAGGGAAGAGGATGACTGCCTCATAAGTCCTCTGAACTCTACACGTTACTGCTACTTCTTCAACTAGCATTCACACGCGGGCTGTAAGAAAGTAGCGCGCGGGTACACGCGTGCAGACCTTATGAAGGCCGCGTGTACCTCTGTGGGTCCCGAAAAAACACAGTCAAGAAAATGACAGAGAAATCTAGTATGGAAAACCAGACTCCCTACTAGCTCAAACCTTACAAAAACTAAAAGAAAATACAGGCAAGAAAAACTGGTCTTTAAAACTACCCAAAAACTAAATAAAATTCCAGAAACCCTAGAGAGTTTCCCCAGTACGGTCGCCAATTCTGTTGTGAGGGAAATCTCCCTACAGACTAGCAAATAGGGTTTAGACTTTGCATGCAGATATGACCGAAGAAAAACTACTTTCTACCTTCATCCCTAGATTTAAATCCCCTTTTCTTAGTAAATGCATGGAAATATCAACCTACCTTGTTCCCGACGTTTGATGTCGATCCTCCATTGTACTTAATTACTTGTTTGTAATACTCCTTCCAAAGCTGACTTGCATACAAGACCAACAACAACTACGCATGCATCCTACTATTATACTAATGGGTCAGAAATCCAAACATATACTAATCAAACTATAAAAAGTTTTGGGACGGGAAAAACATTTTCTTTATTACTTTGAATGAGTCAACTTACAAAAGTTGAGACCGGCCACCGCTTCGCAAACCTGATCCTAGGCTCCTCTTTGACTGTCCTCCAACTGCTTTGCTTTGTATCTCCTTTGGCACAAGGAAAGGCTAAAGGGTTGGGACAATGGGAATACGCAAATGTGCAGAGTTTCTTTGCTATATTTTTCCTTCTCCAAATGGGACTTCTACCCATTCTTTTATAGGCTAGAAGGAGCTAGGTATTTGGACGAACCCTCGGCCATGCATGGCCGGGAGTTTCAGTTAACTCACCTATAGCTTTTGTGTTCTTTTGACAACTTTCCATTTTTTCGTGCTTTTATCGGTCCACGCGGGCTGTTTTGGGTCAGCTAGCATGTACACACCTGTAGTAATGGAGTAGGGTGCGTGGGCCTTTATACATGAGGTTTTTTAAAGAGTTGTTCAACAGTGCTTTGGTAAAGAAGGGATATGAGATGGCCTGATGCCAGGTAAGCATGTGTGGTGCAATTTAGGGTTATAACAGTCCATTACCCAAATGTTTGTGCTACGTGGCTTTCTTCAAGGGTTGACATCAATGACAACCAACCTTAATCAACAGGTACATGGTCATACAATAACACAAGAGTTTACAGGTTTGTTTGCAGTATACAATCCTCTTAGTGGGCCATTTTCCCTATTACAAGAGCCCTGATTTGACCTTAATAAAAGAATCATTAGAATGTTTTTCCCTATAGGGTTTTTCCAGGGGTTTATACCCAAAAATATTGGTGTTTATGTTTCCTTGATTCATTTTCCTTATTTATTCTTTTGTTGCATGTTTAGTTGATTACTTAGTTGTGCTTTTAGTAAATAAAGTGATTTTATTTTTAGCTAACTGATTCGTGTTGAGTAGAGGATGAATATCAACATGGTATTAGAGAATACCTGTAATACCCTTGTTTCCCCCAGATTGTAAATATAACTATAACTGGCCAAGAGACTATGGCAGACTAAATATGTGTGAATGTTTGATTTGATGAACCTTTGTATAAAAGGGTCAATGTATGAATTTTCTGTTATTATAGAAGTTTGATATGTGTTTCACAACTGTTGAAAGGGGGGAATTTTTCCAAGATAGACCATCGATGCTATGAGAGAGATGGTGAGGGGAAACCAAGAATGGTTGAGATGACCCTCACCAGACCAGTACCTACTGGGTGTAATTTCTCAACAATCCTTTGACCTAGAAATGAATTACCAGTCAGGCTGGTAATTGGAAGGCCATTCTCAAGAGTTAATGAGGAGATGGAGCATGGTACCCATTTGTAAGGCTTCTAGGCCTGACCATGAATTGGGATTTGGACCCACACAACCTTGCTGAGGAAGGTAAGAAATGAGGTAATTCAGGGACATAGACAGATCTGCCATATAATAGAGTAGAGAAAACACTCTCCTGTGAAGAGAAGGGAAGGATACTCCGACTCTAAAGTTGAAAGAAAAATCTAAGCAGTAAACTCGTTTTGGCTGAAAGAAGCCATGGACAGGGTTTGGCTACAAGCTGATAAATGAGGTTGATGAATGAGTGAGGAAGTAATTATGTAGACCTCTTTGCTTGGAGTAGAGAAAACCAGATACCAAGTTCCTGTGGGAGGAGGAGAGTATCCTCTATCCCTGACTATTATGGAGCAAAGAGAAAGAATCTCTCTCAGAGCATCATGGTCTGGCTCGGGGTTGGCTAGTGGTAAATCTGCCAGGAGTGACTGTGCCTATGGTTGGGAAGAAACAAGCACCGCTTTCAACATTTCCTACACATTTTCTAGTTTTGATAAGTATTTTCATGCTCTATGTAATATACTAGATGAAATGTCTATGTTTATGATTAAGTCTTTCAGTGTTTGAATAATTATTAGAAATTCTCTTTGGTTTTCTGTAAACTATTGTATCTATATGATATTTTATTTATCTCAGTTTAGCTGTTAGAGGGTCATGGGATGTGAGTCCACAGGAGAGTCGAGGTAGGAGTATATGAAACGCCTAAGTCCTGCTGATCCTTTGAATTCTCCTTAGCGGGAATGTCAAGTTCATCTCTGTGGGAGAAGGGCGTTTCCCTTCAGACTAAGCACCCATTTGACCGAGGGCTCATGCCCATGTTATTAACCCATTGGTGACAAAAGGATTTGTGCCTATCCCATAATATTTCCCAAAGAACCCATGTGACCAGGGCCTAGGAACCCTACTCTAGTCCGAAAGGAGCTATCTCTTTCAGCTTCGGGACTTCTGGACTTGTCACTCAACAATCCTCCAAAACATTCGAAGGCCAAATTCATGAATTGACAATGACTGTCGATCTGTGGATTCATCATGGATATCTTTCAGTCACTAGATTGTACGTAGGAAGGGAAGCGTTAAATGCTTTGACAAAGTGATACTTTGGGAGAATAGAAGTGGTCTAGTGCCAAAAATCAAGAATGTCGGAGTCACGAAGTTAAACTGGGCCATTGAAAATGGAGGGACACATGTTCACAGATCAACTATTATCCGAAAGGTCTAGGTATTCAACGATATAGGGATGCGCGAGTTTCCCCAGAGCTCTACAAGTCGAAGTAAATCTTAGCTGTAGATGCTAGGTACATGTGGCGGTAGATCTGGCATGGTCTAGAAGGAAAGTCGGGAGATATAATCTGAATTCTTGAATGTCAAAGTGTCGAAGTGATGTGGACCATTGATATTCGAATCCTTCGGGATTGCTCTCAGTTGTCGATCTAAAGAACTACCCTCGGTTAATCAATCAATCGGGCACGTGTCGTGGAGTGACACGTGGTCCTACTTGTCTACTATCAAAGGGTTTTCCATTGAACTAGGATCATTGGATGAGTGGATACGTGGCAAGTGATCCTGTAGTCTGAAGACTTGTACTCTGGAGGAACCTGGTGAATATTCTAGGAAGCATGAAAACTGTCGAAGTCACGAATGTCGAAATAAATCTCGGTCGTTGGTAGGAAGAGGATGCGTGACACTAGATCCAAGAGTCTGGAGACTTGTCTCTTCAGGGGATTTATGTCGATAGGAGTCGATAAGCTTTGAATATTGGAGCTGCGAATTAACGAGGACCGTGGATCTATGGATCCACGTGGATAAATCCAAATCGTATGGTGGGGGTTGATGTGGCCGATTGACGTCATCCCGGGTGACATGGACCTGCAACCAAGGTTCAACGTGTCACCCATATTTGACCGATTCAAAGACCATTTATGAATATTAAAGCATGACATGTGTCACCCCCTAATGAGGGCACATGTCACCCCTTGACCCTCGCCGCATGTCAACTTCTGGTTCATGCCTGCCTGGCCAACATAGCTGGTGACGTGTCCAGAATTCCAGGAGTTTGGATGAGTTTGGAAGTTTGAAAGATTGAACATAGTATAGCTAAGGAGGGTACAATGAGTATAGATGACTTTCGAACGTCAAAATTCCAACAACGATCATCGATTGCTGAATGCTGAAAGCATGGAACGAATACTGTCGAACGTCGATTGTCGAAGGGCTAAGCCACATGGAAATATTTTGGGACTTCGGGGATTAGGAGAAATGAGTGTTCCATGCTGAATGTCGAGCCCATTTTTAATCATAGGATCTCAGGGGAGGACGTGGACCGTTGGTTTCCTCCGCTGTTCGATGATATAAGAATTTGACAACACCGTTGGAAATCTCAAAGTCTGGGAACTTCCAAAGTGTCAAAACCTTTTCTAACACAAACTCTTAGCTCCTGGTTTTCAGCCTAAGGTCACGAGGAGGACTCTGTTAGCTGGTTCAAGCGCACAGTGAGAGACATAAATTTTGGGGGAGCTGAATAAGAGGTTTTACTTAGTAAGGGACTGAAAATGAACCAAGGAAAGGGAAAATATGATGCCCCATACCTAGAAAGGGTCTTTAAGGGGTTGGGTGTGTTATAAATTGGTATCAGAGCATGGAAACAACACTTGGCCTGCTTGGTCTCATGCACGAATCACATAGAAAATCATTATCAGAGAACTTATGGGGTAACACCATGCCTTACCCCCCTTCTATAAGAAACTTGTCTGAACCTCTACTGAAGAGAGGAACGAAACCTTCTGTTGTTGATAGATGTTTTGGAAGTCTGCACTATAGGTTGATAATGTTTCCAAATAAAGAACTGAATTCACCTTGCAATAATATGTTTTGTTCATGAATTGGTATATTAGTAATTAAGAGAAAATGTTTTATCAACACTCAAGTAGTTAGTGAACAATAACATAACTACAATGTAAAGGATGGTGACACATCAAGAGTTGGGGGAGAGCTCCCACAATAGAGAGGAAGAATCTGATGAAAGGAGGGTGGTGGAAACCCTTCCAAATTTGGCCGAAACTGTAAGAAGCCTCATGGAAGAATTATAGAGTTATAAGGATGACAATGAAAGGCTGATAAAGGAGCAGGAAAAGCAGACTGAAATTAATGCAGTCCTACTGTAAAGTCTATTAGATATATAAAGGAAACTGCAACATGGTCCAACTACCAGTCATGTGGATAGGCATCATACTAAGAAAACTCCAAGTCCACCTGAGATACAAAAGCATGGTCCTGAAAGTGTCCACACCAGAAGGAGAACCTCAAAGAAGGCCCAACATGGAGCCAAGAGACATTCAATGGAAGATTCCTCTGGTGAGGACACTAACAAATCCAAGGAATATTCTAGTGGCAAAACTAGTTCCCATTCTCAAACAAGAGGAAAGAAGAGAAAACATTCCAAGAGTCGTGACCCTGAAGAATTCAATAAAGCCAAACCACCCACCTTCAATGGAGAGATTAAGAAGGGGGAAGAAGCATAAGTTTGGCTACTCGGCTTGAAGAAGTACTTCAGAGTGCATGACTACTCTAAAAAATTAAAGGCTCAGATAGCCATTTTCAACTTGAATGGGAAGGCTTCCATTTGGTGGGAGGAACTTAGGAATGTGAAAGGAGTCCATGACAAAGACTTGTCATGAAAACAATTTGAGAAATACTTCAAGAATAAGTACCTGTCAGAAAAGTACTTTGATGGAAAGACCAAGGAATTATATGAACTCAAGTTGGGACAACTCACCATAGATGAGTATATCAACAAATTTCTCGAACTGATGAGGTATGTTCCCTACATAAATAATGAAAAGGTAAAGATTCAATGGTTTATTAGTGGATTACCTCAATCCTACTCAGACATAATTGAGTTTAATGATCCAAAGACCTTAGAAGATACTATTCAAAAATCAAGGTATTGGTATGAGCAATTCAAGAGTAAGACAAAACCCCATGAAGACTGGAAGAAGAAAAATAATTCGGGATTCAATAAGAAGGGGTTTAAAACCTAGAGATTTAAGAACCCTAGTAAGATCTCTAGGATGAGCCTTCCTTCCAGAAGGGTGTATCAACAAAATTTTCAATCTCAGAGTGGAAATAAACCATTCAGAGTAGCTCCAAGTAAGACTGATAACACAAAGAGAGAACCCTTGAAATGTTGGGGTTGTGGAGAGGAACATATGCTGAGGGACTGTCCACATAGGAAACAAAACAATAGAAGGGTCTACAAAATCCAAGAGGATACCACAGTCACTGATGTGGCTAGGATCCTACCACAAATTTATGCAGCCCTGGATAATAGACAAGTTGACCACCAAGATTTAATGGTGGATATGGAAGGTACGATCGCCAACCATCCTATTTCCATTTTAGTTGACCCTGGTTATAATTTGAGTTATATTTCCCCTCAAACTGTCGAGAAATATAAATTGAAACAAGTTAAACATATTAAATCATGGCTGGTACAACTAGCCACTGGAAACAAAATAAAAGTAACATATACCATACCAACATGCCAATTTGTCATGAGTGGGTTTCCCACCCAGTCAAACCTAAACATACATCCTCTAGGATATTATGACCTACTGATTGGCATGGACTGGTAGGCTTTCCACAAAACCAAGTTGGAGTTCTACAGTAAAACTTTGGAGTGTGAAAATGAAGAAGTAAGAAGGCTAAGCCTACAAAGGATTCAAAATCTTGTCTCAGTGAGACAAATATCAACCCTCAAAGTGAAGAAGTATTGCAGAAAGGGATGTCCTTTGTATACAATACAAGTACTAAAATTTGTTGAGAATGACAAAGCCAACCTATAGGACCATCCCATGATGAGAGAATATAAATATGTATTCCTAGAAGAGGTGCCAGGTCTACCTCCAAGAAGGGATATTGATTTTTCAATAGAACTTGTACCAGGAGTAGTGACAATGTCTAGAACAACCTATATAATGAGTACACCAGAGCTATTTGAGCTCAAATTACAGCTGAAGGAGATGTGGGAAAAATACTACATTTGGCCTAGTGTGTCCCCATGGGGAGCACCATCCTTGTTTGTGAAAAAGAAAGATGGCACACTCAGATTATGCATAGATTATAGACAACTCAATAAGATGACCATCAAGAATAAGTATCCCTTGCCAAGAATCGATGACTTTTTTGACCAATTAAGGGGTGCTACCATCTTCTCCAAGATTGACTTAAGGTATAGATACCATCAGGTCCGAATTAAAGATGAATACATCCACAAGACAACCTTTAGGACAATATATGGTCACTATGAATTTGTGGTGGTGCCATTTGGGCTTACCAATGCCCCAACCACTTTCACGTTCTTAATGAATAATGTATTCATAAAGTTCTTGGATAGGTTTGTGTTGATTTTCATGGATGATATCCTAATCTATTCCAATATTAGGGAAGAGCATGAATAACACCTCAATCTAATACTCCAAGTGCTAAGAGAATATCATCTCTATGCTAAGCTTAGTAAGTGTGACTTTTTCCAGAAACAAGTCCATTACTTAGGCCGTGTTATTTCTGAGGAAGGAGTGGTAGTTGATCATGACAGGATTAAAGCCATAATGGATTGGCCTACCCCAAAGGATGTATCTGATCTTAGATCCTTAATGGGCCTTGTAGGATACTATAGGAGATTCATAAGAGGATTCTCCAAGATTGGTTTCCCAATCACCTCCCTTTAGAAAAAGGGGGTTAAATTCATTTGGACATTAGAATGTGAAGAAAGACTTCAAGATTTGAAATACCTTCAAACCAATGTTCCTATACTAAATATTGTAGATCCAAACAAATACTTCATTGTGTGTACAAATGCTTGCAAGGAAGGGCTCGAAGGAGTCCTTATGCAAGAAGGACATGTGATTTACTACGAGTCCAAAAAATTGAATGAGCATGAAGTCAATTATGTGACCCACGATATGGAATTGGTTGCCATAGTGCATGCTTTAAAAATGTGGAGGCATTACCTCTTAGGTAGAATATTTGTACTTATGATAGACCATAGTGGGTTGAGGTATTTGTTTGACCAACTAAAAATCAATGTGAGACAAGCTAGGTGGATGGCTCTCCTTAGTGAGTTTGATTTTGAAATAAAACATATCAAAGGAAAGGAGAACATGGTGGCTGATTCCCTTAGTATAAGTATGAAAGTAGTTCACTTGGCAACTGTAAGCGCCAGTGAATCATACATCAAAGAGAGGATCAAAACTGCATAAGAAACATATGCATTTTTCAAGACTGTGACATCATACCTAAAGCAAGAGCCCTCAGGGCTGAAGTATGAAGGTTATCATATGCTTAATGATGACCTGCTGACTTACAAGGAAAGATTATATATCCCAAGTTGTGACGAATTGAAGAGGTTCATAATGGATGAACTACACAAAATACCATATACTGGTCATCTTGGTTATCAGAAAATGATTACGACCACTAGGAAACTATTTTATTGGCCCGGAATGAAAAAGGACATAGCTGATTACTTAGATAAGTGTCTAGAATGTTAGTAAGTCAAGGAAGAGAATAGGAACCCAATAGGGTTGTTTCAGCCCCTACCAATTCCCGAATGGAAATGGGAAACCATCTCCATGGATTTCATCATAGGATTACCAAGATCAACCAAAAAAAACGATGCCATCATGGTAGTTGTGGAAAAACTGAGCAAAGTTGCTCACTTCATACCTGTCAAGTCAACTTGCAAGGCAATAGATATTTCCAACATCTTCATAAAATATATATTTATACTGCATGGCATGCCTAAGGAAATTATATCCAACAGAGATACAAAGTTTACTTCAAAATTTTGGAAATATCTGTTTGCTGGTTTTTAAAAAAAAATACTCTTAGTACAACCTATCACCCTCAAACTGATGGGAATACAGAGAGGGTAAACCAAGTATTAGAATACATGCTGAGGATGCATGTAATGCATCAACCCAAGAAGTGGGAGAAATACCTAGCACTGATATAATTTTCCTACAACAATGGCTATCAAGATTCATTAAAAATAAGCCATTTTGAAGCCCTCAATGGAAGGAAATGCAAAATTCCAATCAGCCGGAACAATCTAGTAGATAGAATTACAATCGGGCCAGATATTCTAAAGTAAATGGAACATCAAGTGATTCAGATCATGAAAAATCTGAAGATAGCCCAGGATAGACAAAAGAGCTATGCAGACATGAAAATGACTCCTAGAGAGTTCAAAGCAGGGGATCATGTGTATCTCTGAGTTAGACCCAAGAAAAGCTCCTTGAGGTTGGGAGCTTGTGCCAAGATGGCACCTCAGTATTATGGACCCTTTGAAGTTTTGGATAGAGTGGGACCAGTAGCCTATCGGCTAGCACTTCCTCCCACAGTGAGGGCACATAATGTTTCCATGTTTCTTTATTAAAGAAGTATGTGCATGATTCTAATCATATTATTGACTGGTCTATGATTCAGGTGGAACCCGAGGAAGAATTCCTACCAAAACCTCAATGCATAATAGATAGGAAGGAAACTCCACTCAGGAACAAAACCATTGCACATGTCAAGGTGTAGTGGAAACACTTTGGCCCAGATGAGGCTACCTGAGAAATGGAGGATATCATGAGATAGACATATCTATTTTTTTTTTACTTCTGTACATACATAGCACATCGATAGATAGAACATTGAGGATGATGTTCCTTTAAGGGGGAGGGGATTGTAATACCCCTATTTCCTCCATCTTGTAAATATAAATATAATTTTCCAAGAGACTATGGTAGACTAAACATGTGTGAGTGTTTGATTTGATGAACCTTTGTATAAAAGGGTCAATGTATGAATTTTATATTATTAATAGAAAATTGATATATGTTGCACAACTGCTGAAAGGAGGGATGTTTTCCAAGATAGACCATGGATGCTATGAGAGAGATGGTGATGGGAAACCAAGAATGGTTGAGATGACCCTCACCAGACCAATACCTACTGGGTGTAATTTCTCAACAGTCCTATGACCCAAAAATGAATTACCAGTCAGGCTGGTAGTTGGAAGGCCATCCTCAAGTGTTAATGAGGAGATGGGGTAGGCTACCCATCTATAAGGATTCCATGCCTAACCATGAATTGGGATTTGGACCCACGCAACCTTGCTTAGGAAGGAAAAAAAATGAGGTAATTTAGGGACATAGACAGATCTTCCAGATAGCAGAGTAGAGAAAACACTCTCCCAAGAAGAGAAGGGAAGGATACTTCAACTCTGAATTTGAAAGAAAAAGTTGACTAGTAAGCTCATTTTGGATGAAAGAAGCCATGGACAAGGTTTGTCTACAAGATGATAAACTAGGTTGATGAGTGACTGAGGAAGTACTCATTCATACCTCCTTGATTGGAGTAGAGAAAACCAGATACCAAGTTCCTGTGGGAGGAGGAGAGTAACCTCCATCCCTGACTGTTGTGGAGCAAAGAGAAAGAATCTCTCTTAGAGCATCATTGTCTAGCTCAGGGGTGGCCAGTGGTAAATCCTTCAAGAGTGACTGTGCCTATGGTTGGGAGGAAACATACACCCCTTTCAACAGTTGCTTCACATTTTCTAGTTTTGATAAGTATTTTCATGCTCTGTGTAATATACTGGATGAAATGTCTATGTTTATGATTAAGTCTTTTAATATTTGAACAGTTATTAGAAATTCTCTTTGGTTTTCTGTAAACTCTTGTATCTATATGATCTTTGATTTATCTCAGTTTAATTGTTAGAGGGTCATGGGATGTGAGTTCGCATGAGAGTCAGGGTAGGAGTATATGAAACTCCCAAGTCTCGTCGATCCTTTGAATTCGCCTTAGCAAGAATGTCAAGTTCATCTCTATGGGAGAAGGACATTTCCCTTCAAACTGACCACCCATCTGACCGAGGGCTCATGCCCGTTTTCTTAACCCATTGGCAGAAAAAGGATTTGCGCCTAGCCCATAATATTACCCAAAGAACCCATGTGACCAGGGCCTAAGAACCTTTTGCTAGTATTGAAGGAGCTATCTCTTTCGGCTTCGGGACTTCAGGACTTGTGACTCCACAATATTAGAAAAAATCCAAAATCGTGAATTGACGAGGGTCATCGATCTAGGGATTCAACATGGATCTCTCTCAGCCATTAGATTAGACATAGGAAGGGAAGCGTTAAGCGCTTCGACGAAGTGCTACTTCAGGAGAATAGGAGTGGTCTAGAACTTTGTAAATTCGTTCGGTTGATAGAACAAATGACAAAGGTAACTGTTTCAACCAACTTTAGGTTGGATTCCGACCCTTCCAACCAAAGAGGGCTCTCTAGGGAATATTTCTATTTGAGGTGTTCAAAAGGTTTGGCAATGCGTGTGCAGAGGTAATATTCTTCCATGGTATAAAATTTAAAGCTGGTAGTACAAAACAAAAGAGAAGGGCCATTAAGAAATGGGGTCTATTCCTGAAAAGCATGAAGAGTTATAAGCTATGTATTTCTAGAGGGAATAGAGGAAAAATAGTTATGATGTTCATACAAATAAGTAATATGAGGTGGTAGAGGAGAGGAGAGGAAAGAATACTACCAGCAAGAGGCGTCTAATAGAGGGCGAATCTCTTGGTGAAGCATTAGAAGAGAAAACATGAGGGCTCACTACTGCAAACATAGCACTGATCATGAGTGAAGTCTGAAACAATAACCAAAATACATTACAAGTATAATTGAATTAAGAAGGAGCACCAAAAAAAATGAATTCCTTCTATTACTCAAAGATTACTACTAGCAGAAAACACACATTCATGAATAATGAAATACAAGAAGACACACTGAACATCAAAACCGTGATGAATCTCTGCTGTCTCAGAAAAACATTTTCTGCTTATATTAAGATTTCATAAAAAACTACAAAGTTCTCCTACTACGAGGGCAGGCCCCTCTCCGGTAAGTCCAATTATTCATTTATCTTTTTGCTAGTATACATAGATACATTACATATGGAACTCAAAATGAACCACCTTCCCCAAAGTTCCAAAAATAGACATCGATCACAGAAGGAGTAATGTACAACAATTGAACTCCTATTTTCTAGGGGATGTTATAGACCCAAACTGACATATTTGAGATTTTTGCCTTGAATGCCACTTGTCTGTATCATTACAAAATTCTTCGAAACATACTTAATTTAGCTTAAAATCTATTTCAAATTAGCCATTTCTTCCTTTAAAGTGTCAAGCCAGAAAGGCTCATTTTCTCCAACACTTTCAACCACTTCAGCTTTAACCTCTATCTTCTGTTGCTTGCTCCTTTTTCCCTTGCCAGCTTGCATGGGACATCCATCTGCATATCCATTGATGATAAAATTCTTCAGGATAGGATTTAATCTGATTCCTTCACCTGAATCTGGTTCATTCATTGACTTTTTATGAAATTTTATGCCAGCAGTCATGCGACAATCTTTTCTTTCTTCTTCACTGATAAATTTTTCATATTATTTGAATATCCTAGTTTTCTGGAGGTTGCTTGGTATGTCTTATCCATTTTCCTTGGTTTTCTAGAAAGCACGAGATTATCTTACCTTAACTGAAAGATTCGATCTGTGTTTATCCCGTTCTGAAATAAAACGTTAATCGCCCAAAACAGAGTAATGTCATCCCTGTTTTGAATGATAGTCGTCATTGAGTATCAATCATGGGTTTCTGATGAAAGTCCTTGCATGGATAATGGTTTTTCAAGTTTGACCATCAATTTCAAATGATGAGCCTTCAAATCAATTTTTTGGCAGCGTTCACCCGACATTGCACGGACGAAAAGTACCCAAACAAGTGTCATGAGGTGATTTGACCGACCGTCGACTTTCCCTTTCCACATGCGATCCTTGGATTTGACATATCTAATAATTTTCTGACACATGACATCAGAGCGGGCTTGGGTGGTTTCAAGCTTACCCGCTTTCCCCCCCGATATGTATCTGATGATGCCACGTGCCCTTGAAATGAAACCACAATATTCTTATCGGCCCGCCTTCAAGAGATTAACCGACGTGCTGTTTCTCCACCCGATATGTCCTATGACTGTCGATCGACAAAACCCACGATCCACGACCTTCCGAGTCCCATAGAATTCATACCTCCACCAGATTTAGCCCCATCCACTAGATGTGGCCTCGTCCTCTAGTATATCACTCCTCTATACCGATTTATCCTTCTGCTAAATCTCGAGACTTGGAGTCTAAAAAATTGTGTTGGACAAATAAGAGGGGGGGGGGGGTGAATCCGTTTTTACTATGATTAAACAATTATGCCCATTTTAAAATCTTTATAGAACACTCAATGGCGATCAAAATAATGCAGGGAAGTAAGCAATAGAACATTCAACATCAATCACACACATGAAATATATTGAGACATATATTTCTTGAGGAAATCCATAAAGGGAAAAACCTCTTCTTCTTGATGTGATAAGTAATCTTTATTTTCTGTACATTATCATTCTTAGGAGCACCAACTCCTTTTGAGGCTACCACCTTTGTTTTGCAAGAAGAAACTTGCTGAGAGCACCAAATCTCTAGTTTCTCTAGCACCCACTAGAAGGAAGCACCAATTCCCTGGTTTCTCTAGCACCCACT
>JASDQU010283442.1:0-14569 GCA_032191745.1 Picea mariana
TTAGTCGATATTTTTGATAAGTTTCATTATGGACCCTCGACGTATATTTCTTGAAACAATATTTGCAATGTTGGTAAGTAAGTTTTATTTATGTGCTATTTGTGATGATTACAACAATTTCTTATATGGGTACATTAGGATGAACATTGCAAGAGTAAATTAGGAATTAAAGTATTATTTTTGTTGTAGATATCTTCAGTCTAGGAAGTAATTTTTTCTTTTGCATTTTTGGAGGTGAACATCCATTTGATATTAAAGATGATAAACACAAATGCAATGTGGAGCATAATCAACTTGTGATTTCACCAATTAAGCAAATTCTTGAAGATTTTAAACTTGTATTTATATTACTGAAATAAGATGACAAATAAAGGTGAACAAAATATTTGTTGACAATTTGTTTTTTTTTTATTGGGATTCCTAAGGACAATCAATAGAACTATTATTATGAATGTGAATGATTTTTTTTAACATACAATTTGTTTATTTTTAGAGTATGACATGGAATTGTTGTCTCTTTAGACAAATTGCTGTAGAAGTTTTGGAACATTATTTCTTCTAGGATTCCAAAAAGTATATTAAATTTATTTGGGATGTCACTGACATGATAAGTTGAGATAATCCACAGTATAACTTTTGGATAACATTGGACCTGCAACTATGGGTAGAAGTTGACACTCTGCATTAGACTACAATGTTCTAAAAATTATTAATTATGGTAAAAAAAAACAAACAATTACCATTGAAAGTGTCTCTCACTTGGTTCGTGGCACTCATAATTTATATTGTCATTGTGACGACCTCCTAGAGTAAGTACATGTTTGTTATACCATTGTTTTTATAAAAGAAATAGATACATTTTTTAAAAATGTGAAGATTAATAATGTAGATATAATTGAACTAGGGCTAATAACGTTTAGCATATTCAATCCGATAACTATGGACAATGATCACTAGTCTATGATAAATAAATTTTTGCATTGAAAAACTTCTTGTAGTTTATTTTTTCAACTACTTATCAAATCACGAACCGTTTAACTTTTTTTTTTTTTTACATTGTGTATTGTTTTTTTGGCGAAAAGAACATTTTCATGTACACTTGTATTTGGGCCAATGATAAAAATTTTCTTTTTCATCAATCGTTAACATTATTTGTTTTTTTTTACATTGGGTAGTGTTTTCTTGGAAATTTTTTTTGATGTGCACATCGAAAATGTTATTTTTTTGCCAAGAAAAACATTATTCAATGTAGAAAAACAGGTAAATGTTGACTATTGATGAGAAAATATTTTCTTATTAGTGGCCCAAATGCATATGCACATGAAAATATTTTTTCAACCCAAGAAAAAAACTACATAATGTAGAAAAACAAAGAAATGTTAACAATTGGTGATTTGATGGGCATTTGACAAAATAATCTATAAGAAGTTTTTCAGTGCAACTTTTTATTTACCATAGCCTAGTGATCATTGTCCATATTTATTGGATAAAATATGCTAAACTTTATTAGTTCTAATTCAATTACATCTACATGATTAATTTTCAAGTTTTTGACAAGTGAATCTGTTTCTTTTATAAATGAAATGGTATAAAAAAAATGTATTTCCTTTGGGAGGTCATCATAATAACAATATAAATTTTGAATGTTACGAAAGAAATGACAAACATTGTTAATGGCATTTTTTTGTTTTTTTCACCATAATTAATGTTTTCTAGAACCTTGTGTTCTATTGCAGAGTGTTAACTTTCACCAATAACGCTTCAGGTCCAATGTTTTCCAATGTTATTCCAAGACTAGACTATGAAGCATTTCGACTTACCATGTCACTATTATCCCAACAAAATTTAATGTACTTTTTGGAATCTCAGAAAAATGGGCGTTCCAAAACTTTTGTAGCTATTTGTTTGAAAAGATAAGAATTCCATGTCATACTCTAAAAAGAATCAAATTGTATGTTTAAAAAATTCATTCACATTCATAGTAATAATTCTGATAATTTCTATAAGAATTTTAGTGAAAAGAAAAACAAACAGTCTATAGAGATTTTGTTCACCTTTGTTTGGAATTTTCTTTTAGTAAGCTAGATACAAGGTCAAAATATTTAGGAAATTGTTTAATTAGTGAAAGCACAAGTCAACTATGTTATGGATTGCATTCATGTTCATCATCTTTAATACCAAATGGATGTTCACCTCCAGTAATGCAAAAGAAAAAAATACATCCTAGACTGAAAATATCTGTGGCAAGAGTTAGACTTCGATTCCTAGTTTGCTCTGGTAATTTACATCTTGATGTACGAATACAAGAAATTGTTATGATCATTACAAATAACTCACAAACAAGGTTTTTACTTACCGATATTGGAAATATTATTTTTGGGAATGTATCGTTGAGGGTCCAGAATGAAACTTATCAAAAATATCAGTAATAATAAACTTAACACAGAATAATTTTGAAAATGTTGGTCAAGTCAACAACTTGAAACATCAGGAAAAATAAACAATATCGAAATAAATCGAAGATATTTTCAACACTACTACTCACTACTTATCATTTGATTTACAACATATGAATGTTAAATGGAGTCTTTTGTAAACAAAACAAGGAAACATAACACTTTAGTAATATGATTGTTATTTACCCATGCTGAGGTAATCAAAATAGAGTTCCCTCTATATATGGACATCTCTAGTGGATACATTGTAGTTATTGGTTATGGTTGAAGTGAAATACCCAACTAGAATTTACTATGCAATAGTGACATGATTATAATTTGGTGGCCAACATTTTAGATCTAAAGTCCTACACTCAAAAGTCGAAATGTGAGAACCCTTGACAAGCTTATCCACATTATAGCCTTGTTGGTCATGAAATCATCTATGACTAGGAGGATTGAAGGAAGCACAAGGTCAAAATCAACTCAATGTTGAGGATTTTGTAGTGGGATTAGAATTGTTGGGCATTCTATCCGTTGTCTGAAGACATGAAGTTTAGTCATTATTGTTTTTTTGTTAAAAAAATATTTCTTGCTAAGGTTTTGCAAATGGGGTAGCAAGCTAAGTGGGCTTGATTGTGGGTAAAAAATCCACATTTAAGCGCACTTGATCCAGAGGCGTCTTGGGATGGGTGACCACCTGGGAAGTCCTGGTTACCGGGTGCAAGCCCTAGAAGTGATGATTGATGCTATGTGATTCATTTCACTAGTTTCAATCCCATTTCTTCACCCCTGTGAGCATCACCCGATGCAATGAGTGCTAAGTGGACTATTCAAATCATGAGAATTATTGGTTAGTTGTGACTAATACTCATGTATATGGGTCATAGATTAATGAATTACACTACGCAGTTAATCCCGAAAATGTTATCTAATATGTTGCACTGTGGAAGACCCTCCAAACATATTTCTTGCTAAGTCTCTATTACTATAATGTGACATCTAGAAGTGTCAATTGAGAAATATAATCAACAAAAATCTTATTAGAGTTATATTCAATTTTTCTATTCAAGTTCTATTCATAAATAAATATTTTGCAAGCTGAAGAATGTAACTTTCTATTTGAATCATTGGAATCACTTCAGAATTAGTTGCATTTTCATGTACAATCTACAATTGAAACCTAAATTGTATATTGAATGAGAAATTTATCATTCATGAATTATGACCAATTCAATAGCTAATAATTGTTTTTAGATCTACAAGTATCATCGAAATAAAAATTTGTTAAAGTATTCAAATTGAAATAGATTCAATTTCAACGTTTCCAAAATAAATAGGGAAGACTTGTCTTTATATATCTCAGGAAATTTTGGAAAAGAAACCTAGAATCTTTAACCTCTTAACTAAACATTTTTTAATAAATAATAAAAAATAAAAAACATGGAAAATATTTAATTGGATTCAATTACTATCAATTTAAGCTTTAACAAAATATTTGAAAATATTAAAAAATACTAAGAATTAATTCTATATGTATTCTTTACCAACTACATTTTGACCCAAAGAAGATGCACTGTTGTTTATTTTTTTGTTAATTCCCATGCCATAAACTATTTTTCATACTACCACATTGGATGGTTTCATACATAGGTCATTCCCACTGCTTATCAATACATTTTGAGACATCAACTTGCCATATATAATTTTCAAGCGTTGTATTTGTGAAATATTTTTTACAACATCACTGCACTAAAGTGACAAGAAATTTAATATTTCATCACGCTATCTTCGCGAAAACACGATCATTTGACATAACCCTATGTAAATAAATAAACTTGATAAAAATAGGATTCAAATATTAAACAGACAAATATTGAACACAATTGTACATGCCAACGTTAGAGTCTTTACATAGAACTAAAGTTACAAAATAAAATATTTAAAACTATAATATAAATCAATAACATAGTATGTAATTTTCTCCCCAAACCAATTTACTTTGAGAGAATAAGGAAAGAACCCAACCAACAAGACTGTTGGAGAAACAATGACCAAAGTAGTAGATTTGCAAGTAACTAACAATCCCGAGCCAAATAGAGAAATATGCAGGAATAACTAAAGAAGTGCTCCAACTTACCTCATTAAGTTCAACAATTGTTGAGAAGGATATCCATTGTTAGTCTGATAAATTTATTTTCAATTCTATACAAATTTTAAATATTTTTTCATTCTTCTTTCGTTGTAGGGAATCCCTAGTTTCATTCTCTATATGTATATTGTTGTGTAAAGATTTTACTATAATAAGCAAATCACCAAGATTGCCATTACGACACTAAACAAAACAAACATTTTTTTTAGATTCCATTCCATAAAATTTGTTGATTTTTGAATGTTCATATATTGCAATATTATTTTCAATCTTTGTAATAGGTTTTTCATCATTGTATCTCTCAAAGTATGTAATTGAATCAACTTTTCCTTCATAAAAATCTTCAAGTATCTTTGTGCCTTTTTTACTTTTATGAATGATCATATTATCTTGTCAAATGAATTTGATTATTTTAATATCAATGTTGCTTTCAACTTGCATCCAACAACTGAAGTTCATCTGATCCACAGTAGCAATACATGTCAGTATTGTAGTGTTAATTAAAACGATAACAAAAGTATGTAATTGAATCAACTTTTCCTTCATAAAAATCTTCAAGTATCTTTGTGCCTTTTTTACTTTTATGAATGATCATATTATCTTGTCAAATGAATTTGATTATTTTAATATCAATGTTGCTTTCAACTTGCATCCAACAACTGAAGTTCATCTGATCCACAGTAGCAATACATGTCAGTATTGTAGTGTTAATTAAAACGATAACAAATGATGTAGGCCCTAGACCATATATGAATTCTTTTTCACATTCTTCATCAAATAAACTATGTTCTTTTTCTGAGATGACAAGACAATATTCTTATTGTCATGGTTCATCTCAAAACAAATATTTTGATGGAAAGACAATTGATTTTGATAATGAACGCTTCGAATAGATGACATCATTCTATACACTCTTCTTCACTTTAAAAGTAGAATACATTAATTCCAAGGAAATGTACACATGTTACTCTCTTAATGTATTATTATTATTGATGTGTAAAATCATTTTGAGATCTATAACTATCTTTCAAAGTGGTCATGGTAGTGACATTAATTTCTACAACAACCATGACCCTTGAGATCTATCACTATCTTTCAAAGTGGTCATAGTAGTGACATCAATTTCTACAACCACCATGACCCATTGAACTTTTCCTACACTTTGATTGTATGAACATAGATAGTAGTTTATGCTTGTATGTTGAAAACAAAGTTTACATAGAAGATACATCAACGTGATTTG
This sequence comes from Picea mariana, assembly GCA_032191745.1. NCBI lineage: Eukaryota > Viridiplantae > Streptophyta > Pinopsida > Pinales > Pinaceae > Picea > Picea mariana. Next base: position 5,831 of record JASDQU010283442.1, read on the forward strand.
TCTCTTTCTTGTTACTAATATGTTCGTAACAACATCATAGTTTTTCATGATTTTCTTGTCTTGACATCAATAATATTATTAGTTGCAGTTTTTGACCCAAAAATTACCATTTTATTTTTTAAAAATTGAGGTGTGTTTTTAATAAGTTATTTTGGTGCTTTTGGAAGTATCTATAAAGAAAGCATAGTAAATCAGTCAAAACAAAATATAATGGTCTATATTTTTGCATAAACCTTTTCAATATAAAAAAAAAAACATATAATCACACTTTTAACCCATGGTGCTTATCATATGCATTCAACTTCCAATCTATTCCTAAATATAAAAATTGATTCTCTCTTACATCTTTGTTACCATATATGTTACCAATAACTTGTGATATGTTAATGCTGACCCTGGTGAAAATGACCAAATAATATCAACATGTTTTAGATCCATGTCATGTACAGTACCATCCCATGAAACAATGATGGCATTTGTTACCATTTTAGTGGTAACAACATTTGGAAACCCTCGCAAGGGTGTCATGTTGCTGCTTGAATGATGTGTCATGCCCATTTTCATGAGATACATATAGACAAACTTCTTCTTTATCTCCACCATGATACATGATTGTTGCCCATTGTCTCCTCAACAACTCTTCCACTCACTTTAGGTAGATTATTTTTTATGTTTTCTTTAGAATAATATGTATGCTAGAATTTATCAAGACCAATGCATATCTGATTGGATTATGCATTCAAGACTTATGAACAAAAGGGTTTCAATGTGATGAAGTAGTGTATTAATTTGTAAGAGTACACCAACAATTTGTAAGAGTAATTCCAGCTATCAAATCAATCCGTGAAAAGTATAAAAAAAATAAAAACATCAACTTGAAATTCTCCTTCCTATCCTTCGAAAACATGTTCAACTTGAATTCCTAAATTCTAACCAAGTATTTAACAAGTGAAAATAATATGTTCTTAGTTTTAACCTCTAACAAATGCCATAAAAGATTATGTTATCACGTAAGTTTTACTAACAAAACTATTCAAGTGATTACCAGGAAATATAATTCATATAACATAACAAAGACTACTTCATGGAAATTATACATCACTCCAAAAGAATGTCAAAAAACTTTGAAAAAGTGGGTTTTTATACACTTGGGAAATCTTCCTTCACTGACACTCACACATCTTGCAAAACATTTATTTTGAAAGCACGGACAAGTGTATTCACATGATTGGATCCAACTCGTTCAACATAGTTAAGGAACTCGGTCTAGCTCAAGGACATATAGATGGAAACATGAGAAATTTGAGCTCATGAGAAGTACCTTGGCCTCCCAAGGGTCTCCATCAAAGCATTCGATCCACAATTCAAACAAGATGCATTCACATTAAAACTAGTTTGCATTAAGCTTGAAAATTCCCCTACAAATACGAGCCACAAGCACCTTTCAAAGAAGGAAAACATTTGAAGACGTATGTTGTAGGAATGAGATTAGAGACCGTATTGTTTTTCTTTCTCATATCAATAATTACTCTCATATGTGTTTGAAGCTATCCCATTGAGAGAGTGAGAACATTTTTCTTTATACACATCATTGTGCGAGAAAGACCATCAAAGAAACAAAAGGACCCTCCTAAGGAGATAAGATAAGATAAGATAATTTTATTAATGTTTGATTGATGACCACAAAAATAAGTCAAAGTGACTGTTAAGTACAATGATGTCATTACAAATCCATTATAGCCATTTTCCCTAGGTGAAAATCTTCATGTTCAAAACCCTTACATTGGTAACACATGATTATTGTTTCTTTCTTGAATTTCATTGTTTAAATTAACCATTATCCTTAGGTACAAATTTTCATATTCGAAGCCCTTCCATGGGTAATACATGAATATTGTTTCTTCCCTCAATTTCAATCTCATGGTTGCATCTTATTTTCTTGTTTTTTGTATCTTATGCATGCTTGTTCATTTCATGTCTATTACAATGATGCTAATGTTAAAATCATGTAAATGGTTTTACATGAGCATCATTGTAATAGACATGAAATGAAGAAACATGCATAAGGTACATTTACCATGAAGTAGCCTTTGTTATTTATAGGATAATTCTCTAGGACATGTGAGGGGTGTGGTATCTGGAAGGAGTTTGAGTGTTATCTAGATGGTTGGTATTTTGCACTTAATGTCCAAATTGGATTCGACACCATGGATCTGGTGGAATGGGGTGAAGCTAGTGGTGGTTTTAACTATTACTCGATAAGCCAAAAGTGCGGAGAAGAGTATGTGGTTCCAGTTGTTTTTGTGCTTATTGAATGTCAACTATAACATGGGTTTGTGGATTTTATTGATAGCCTCAACTTGGTCATTGGACTGCGGGTAGTATGTGGAGGCACATTCTCGGGTGAAGACAAGAAGGGAATATAGGTCTTGAAACACTTCATTCTTGAAATGTTTTCCATGGTTAGAGACTAGATGTTGGGGGAGCCTGAAACGAGTGATGACGTGGTTAAAGAAGAAACTAGTGATAATGTCTATTGTTCTATTGAATGTAGACTTGGATTCAACCTACTTTGTGAATTAGTCAATTTCCACATTGATGTACTCACGACGCCTATTGGATGCTCAATTGCATGTTATAAATTCGATTACCTTTTTTTTTAAAAGGACTGGTGGTGATGAAAGGGTGTAAAGGAGCTGGTGGAGCTCAGATTTTGTGAGTGAAAACCTAACAGTTTGCAAAGATTTTCACTCGTTGAATACAATCATGGAACATGGTAGGTCCGAAATAACCGATGTGGATGACCTTTTGGGTGGTGTACACTCCTAACAAAATTATGTTGCAAGTATCCCTATCGCAATCATTAATGACCCATTCGACTTCTTCCAGTGTGAGGTGTTATCGCATAGATTTTATCTTTGGCAAAGCCCAACCCAAACCAAAAAAACGTGATAGCTATGTGAGTGTTTACCCATTGTCACCTTAGATAAACATTCCCCTCACTTTAGTGATGATGAAATCACGACAAGGGGTGAATCCTGGGTGACCATAGGAGGATTGAGATGGAAACTGAAAGGATATGAGAGGTGACCCTATAGGTAAAGGTCAAATGTGGATATGGAGCTTGGGAAAGAGTCTCGTCAGAGGGTAATTGATTTCCAAAGATGATGTACCTGCAAAACAATGTTAACTCTACCCAGAACAAGACAATATATTGTGATAGAGGCTTCAAAACCAACTGGGATTCAATAAGTAACCTTGTTGTCCCAAATTGCAGTAGTATGGAAATATATATATCAACAATAAATAATGATAAGAGATGCAAATTTAACTACCAAAAATCAAGTACAAGATGTTAGAAACAAAGCTGGCAATGATTAGTGAAACTTCCAATGATTAAAGAAAGATTTTGATGGTGATTAGAGGGATGCTATATAGATTTATCAACAAGTTTTGTTAACAGACTTATGGCTGTAGAAAAAATTGCTACAACAACAAATTTTAGCCACCAAAATTAACAAGCAATCCACCCAAAAGATAGCTAACAACTAGTAGATTGATTGTAGCAACCCGCAAGTGAAATTTAGTGGTAGAATAATGAGAAAACCAAAATTTAAAGTTGAGTTTGTTGTAGCCCTACTGACCATAACATAAATTTATAAAAACAATGAGAATCACTTAGCCAATCAAGACGCCCCTAGGGAATAATAAATCTTATAACATGTAGAATTAGATCCAACATAAACAATTGTAATATCTCAAAAAGTCACGTATACCAATGCATGAATATACAATGTCTAATGCAAGTATATTAGTGCCTTCTCAATTGGGTTGATGGAGTTTCTTGTGTATAATCTAGGGTTTGTTTATTCTCTAGGGGTGTAATCCTTTTTACCCCCTAGAGAAAACTAACCTTACCAAGGTAAATCTACAAGGGTGTTATCATTGAAATTTTTTCCGCAAATGGTTACAGGAATACAACATCTCCAAACACCTATAAGTTCACCTATATCAACAAGAATGCATTTCCAAAAGGAACAAACTATACAACTGGTCAAGAAATTGACATGCGCAGAAACACTAAAGGAAGCGCGCGCACGTGCTGATCGATGTTCTATATGCACTAAAAACACACTAAAAACCCTCAATTAAATTGTCAACCCGGGGTAAGTAAACTTAGAGTTGTAGAAAAATATATACCAAGGTAGAAGGATTGGTAGTAGTATAGTCTAACTAAGGAAGTGGCTATCTAAGGGATAATCTACTCAAGCAAAGACTACTAATGATCAAACTCTACTAAGCAACTCAAACTGTGTACCCTAAGAAACCTTTGAACAAAGGATCAATGGATAGTTCTAGGAAAGAAAATGAAAACCCTACCTACAACAAACTAGTTCAACAATAAGCAAAAACAAACTATTTAAGCATAATAATAAACAAAGGAAAACCATTCATCTAATAAGCAAATAACAACAACAAACTACTTCAACTAGCCTACTTAAATTCAATAAGCAACTATCCTATGAAAGCAAGTAAATAAACAATCAAGCAAATATTCTATTAAATCAAGTAAACAAGTAAGAAAAACAACTAGCTAACCTATCAAAGCAAGTAAACAACTAACTAACCTAGGATAACTTCTAAACTAATCAATAAGCAACTAATTAAACTAAGAAACAAGTGAACTCTATTCTCTAACTAATCTTCACAACTATTTCTAATTCGTAAAAGGAAATCTACCGAATTGAAAGCATTATGATGATAAAAACAATTAACAACTAATCTCTATGATAAACAAACTATCCTTTAATCCACCAAAGAAAGAAGACTATCTATCCTACAACAACAATAAATCTATCTTCTAATCTATGAAAGCAAGGAAACTATCTTCTAATCTATGAAATTCAAATGCATTCTATACTAATATAAGCAAACTCATACTACAGTAAACTCAATAACTAACTATGAATTGAAATTACAACCTAAATCTAAGAAAAGGAAAATGCATGAAATGAGCTAGATTAGTTCTATTTAATAATTCAAATTGCAAAAAGGGAAAATACTCACAAAACAGAAATTTAAATACTATTCCAACATAAGGTAAGTAAGCAATTGAGAAAACTAAATTGGAAATTAAATGAGCAAAACTAAACAACAATTAGATAATCAATCTAAAATTGAAAACTAAAACCAACACTATCCATCCACCGAAGACCTGTCAAAGAAATCACAAATAAAAAATCTGTTGTAAAACTCTATTTTTATCATCTATTCCAGCATAAAAGAAAACTTTATTTATCATCTAACTACACACACGGTTAGTTTCTAAGCTTGAAATCTTGTTCCTATCATCTAAAAATTCATTTCATATTAGCAAGATTCCTCATAATAACCTACAAAACCAAATTAAAACAATTAAATCATAAACAACAAATTAAATAACAAAGAAGTAAAATAATATTTCATGTACAGGAAATAAAATAAAAGACATTTATGCTACTCAATATACAAGAAACTTCATAGACTAGTTACCCAGACTACTGGTGCCCCCCCCCCAGCAGTCGTGGTTACTCTTCAAAGGCACACCATGAACTTCAACAACACAAATTCACCATTCAAACTGAAAACGCAGGTTTTACACAATTCTGGCAAAATGAAAATGGTAGAACAGAGGGAAATTGTATTTTCCCTCTAACACACAACTTCTTCACTTCCCCCCATTGTATGACCACCACGGTGGTATTTATAATATTTACAGACCAAGTGGTCGAACCACTTCTAAAAATAACAAATTACATTAATGGTGCCCTAACTGTCGAAATGGAGCGAGCCAATAATCTCCCTGCTCAACAACCAAAACTGAGTTGTTAAGAGTTCAGTAGCTGGAGTGGGAAAGCACGAGCAAAACCCATGTTCCTAATTCGCCCATCACTGGCCGACAATACCATAACCTCCAAACCGCCCATCATTTTTGTGCAGGACGAAGTGTTGGACCAGGTACTGGATTGAGTACCAGATGGAGTGGTAGACTGAGTGCCAGAAGCAAAAACATGATGCAATTTTTTCCTATAACACCAAAAAATGCGAATTAGATTCTTGGAAACATAAAAACATAATGAATTATACTCAAGATCGACATAAAACACGAATTATGCATATCTGGTGTAGATCATAGTGTTTTGGCACAAAAAATTTCAAAAAGCTTCTCCAAAACATGAAAAACACATATATATTCGGCAAAAGTATCTAAATACTATCATAAAACCGTTCATATCCCAAGCCCAACATTTCCCCCACACCTAAGATTTTGCAAGTCCCACTGCAAACAAAAAGAAATTGCCCTTCATGACTAAACTTGCGAAGGAGGGGGTGGATTAGCTTTAGAAGCTTCTCCCTCTTGCCCTGGGGATTTTGTGATGCAGGAGCATCGTCAGTAGCTAAGCGAGCGTGAAGGCAGAAACCAACTGGGACAAGCGCCAACACGTTTTAAATGTTTTGGAATGTTTTTGAAAATAAATGCGCAGATATTAAATGTAATAAGATAAGAGGCGTACTTGCATATTTTAAACAGATCTTGAGCGATTCGCTCTCATCTGTAGAATGTAGAGGAATTTATGTGTAGTTAATGAAAGTAGGTAGATTTAAATTAAAGAGATTAGACAGTTTTAGAGAGTAGGAGGGAAAATGACTATAGACACCCTCATCTTTGTATCTTTGTATCATTAGTATTGTAACATTAGCATAGAGCAGTAGAAGAAGAGAGTTGTAGTAGAAAGTTGTAGAGAAGAAGCCATGTACAGAAGCTTTAAATTAATATATGAAGCTTTGAATCAGACTCATGGTGTTATGATGCTTTTTGTGTATACATGCTAAATGGCATGCTTATAGATGTTTTATTCTCTCTGTCATGCATTTGTTGTTATGCTATGTATGTATGATTTCATGTTGAATGTTTGAAATCTGAAAGAGAGAGAATGAGTTTCAATTGTTTCTCTACCTGAGTGAGAGAAGTTCCTGCAAGGAGTGCAGTGGAAATGTCTGCAAGGAGTGCGTTGACAAAGGTTTAGAGTTTATCTCTGAAAACTCAGGAGGGTTATTGTTGTTCTCATTCCAACAAAAGTGCAAGTGAAGTACATGAGCCGTGTAAGCTGTGCATAGGCTAGTTGAGACCTTAGAAGCTATTAACTAAGGTGTAAGAGAGAAGGACTGTGATCAGGGGATCAAATTTTGCTCAATTTTCAAAGTGATCGAAATGCAACAAAAAAAGTGCCATTGCGTCCGTCTCATCTTCCTGATTTCGGCAGTATATTTACTTTCTCAAACGGAGTTCGTATGGAGAAGATATCGCGATCTGTTCACCAAGCCAAACAGGAAAAAATTTGATGCTGACTGTACCTATCCGTACAGTCCGTACGATGATGTGGCAGGGCCGTACCATCCGTATGATGACGTGTCAGGTGGATGACGTGGCACACATTCATTGGTTGATGGTTGTCGAATCGGGAGATGACATGTGTCATTTGTGGCCAGTAATGTGCGGACACGTGGCCCAATCCATTGGCACAACGTGTCACTATATGACTGGTTTATATGGTTATATGTAAAATGGTATGGGGAGTCTGTGGGGTTCGACCCCCGGACCTCCCCCACTATACAACGTTCCAATGAAACTCCGCTAGCCAACATACATTACATTTAGGCGGGCAACATTACATTTAAATTGCATTTGTTTTGTATTGGCAGGGGAATCGGTCTGGGGCTTAGCCCCGACCCGCGGTTCTTTGCAATATACATATGACCATCACCCATATCATAACCGTGTATTGTAATGTTTGCGCGCGGGTTTGAACATAGCCCACGGTTTATATGTATACGCATATGTCCATATTTGTTGGCCCATAACCGTTGTATGAACCATGTATTTGCGCGCGGGAATTGGTTAACGGTGGTTTCCACGGTTTAATAACCAACCGCCATGTGTCATTACGTTATTTGGTATTGAAATGAAGCCCTTTTGAACTATAGCGTGTGGTCATGTTTCGACCCATATGCCCAGGTGCCGAGGCGGTTAGGGGCTGGCGTGCCCTTAACCATCCTACGGTTTGCACCATTGGCACGGTTGCACCTGGTGCTGGGTTTTTGCGCTTAAATGAGCGTGTGAGCCAGGTTCATTCAAGGGGGGTGTGAATTGTAGAACCAGAGACAACAAGCTTGAAGAGGGAGACTTCCAGGAGGCCTAACTTCTTCATTTTTCGACCGATTGAGGTGCCAAAAGAGCCCAGATAGGGGTTTTGGGACGCTGGGAAGCCATTGGAGCAGTCAGTTTGTCATTTTGAGGATTGTAAGACATGTTTTTGAGCACTTTTTGAGCAATTAATAATAATGATCCATTGGAAGTTGGACCAGGAGATGTAGCCCAAGAGAGGGGTGAACTCCTTTATCAATTTTTGTGCATATGTGTTTATGTTCAATGATTATGCTGCTGTCTATGTGTAATTTGCATAAGTAATCCTTTATTTTATGTGTTGCAAACTGATCCTTTTTCTTTAAACACATAACATTTCACTTGCAATAAGTATTCAAGTTTTTCAAGTCTTCTTCATTTTTAGATCAAGTTGGTATCAGAGCACTGGTTTTGAAGACTTGATTGTTTGCAAGTTTTGTTTATGATGCTCACAAGGTTGAAACTCACAAGAGGGGAAGGTCAACTTGTGGAGCCAAGTTCTTATCCAACAAGGC
>JASDQU010283443.1:0-12610 GCA_032191745.1 Picea mariana
CATCAAGGAAAATACATATTATATTACATCAATCATCAATCAATCAATCATTTGACATCAATCAATCACTTGACATCAATCAATTACATCAATCAATCAAACCATTGGCATCAATGACAACATGATCCAACATGTCCAACCAAAAGAATGCATAATGCTTCCATCAACTTCTAGGTGGCGTTAAATTCATACTTTGTAATGTTTACTAGGAAATGGTGAGGTTATAGCAATCATCTAACAACTCAGAGTCTTTCCAAGATAACGCATGAAATACTTTAATCTTTCACTAGTTCTCATTAAAACCCATGGGTTCGAAATAATGTGTGTACACTAGCCACATAGACGAACATGGCGTGAGCAAACTTAATCACAGAGACCTGTATGGTCAATCCATAGGTAGTGTACTCGCAAAGATCAGAGATTTGGCCAACCATGATAATCAATTTCAACAGAGAGGCCAGACCCAAAACCCAAGCCATGACCAAGCAGACTCCACTACAATTTGTATTCAACAATTCGATGCAAGGATTACACACAGCAAGAAGAGTGCGACCATTTAAAGAAAAAAAGTGCCAACAGTACAGAATAACCACCATAAGAAACCAAGGATGCAAACACCAATACACAGTTCAAAAAATATCATAACAACTTAAGAATCACATAGAACACAAGCAACCAGAGCCAAAAATTGATTCAAAGGGTAGAGTAACTATCATGTATGGAAGAGTAAGAAAACCCATACGTGGAAAATCTTGTGCGAGGAAAAAAACAAGATTGTATACCTCTTTCATGACTAAGCAAAGCAGAGCAACAAAAACTACCAGAGCCAAAACAAAATGCAAGAATGACTAGGGTGACGGGCTCAAGGGGATTTTGAGTGATGTGCCATAAATTCACGTCGCTTCTCCCTTCCAACTTCATTCAATTCAAAGTACAAGCCAAGCCAATTCATCATAGCACTATACCATTAATCAACCAAATATCCATTTCCATATCACTTTTGCAAAGTGCGCTACCCCTTGGTAATGTCAAACCTCTTTACAATAAGAATGTGCTAGGAACATAACCCAATGTCAAACCATTTATGAAACTCAAACAAGATGCATAACCATAGTAGAAAGGGTTAAGAGCACCCATCCTTTGTCATAATAATAATACAACATTAGAACTTGAGTATAGTTATTTTATCCAAAAGGGCAACATTATTATCTTCTATCAGAGATCATTTAAACCATTTAATGCCATGTTTAATACAATATCAAAACAAAAACCAGATAACAATTCTTTCATCCACAGGGAAGCCTTAACATATTCTGTGAGAGCTCATCAAAGTCATTTATTTCCATTTGTTAATCATCCAACCAACACATATCACTATAATATTTTAAACCATGATATGAAACAAATGAATTGTAGAATACTATGTTGGTATCATCAAATAAACAAAATATAAGCGTTGTGTATCCACCATAGTGTCATAAATCTTACCAGGGGGTCCCACCTACTAGTTTGTTATTAATATAGTTAAATAATAAAGTTTGGCAATCATTTGTGAGCATAGTATTCATCATTGCATTTTTAAGTGTCAAAACTTACCAATTCATCCGACCTAATCAATTTCCATCGAACATCTCTTGGATGATGTGACAACTATGTTGATGTGGTATGACACGTCATCCTAAGGTGTCAACTTGGATGATGTGACATGACACATGAATGTTGATGTGGCACGACACATCATCTTTTTTTTTTCTTCATTGGCCATCAATAGTTTCCCATTGGACGACCCAAACACCTCACTGAATTGGTTGACCCAATCATCGGTCGTTGGCGATCACCGATTCCTCTTGACAAGTGAACACCTTGCTAAAAATGATTGACTTGACCATCAATAGTCGATGATTTCCATTGGTGACTGAAACACTTCACCAATTTGGCCGACTCGACTCTCGACCATCGACGAATTCTCTTGCCAACTCAAACACTTAGAAATTTTCAACCAAAAACAAGACGAATCTAGGCCGTCAATTTCCAAGCCTGGATGATTTTGACCATTGATTGGATCCCCTTTTCCAACCTTCAAAAGCTAATCCGGCCCATTGATTTGTCCTTTTTTCCCAACTTTCAAAAATAAATCTTGACCATTGATCTAGTAGACCTTGCCAAACTCTAAAAAATTATAAGTTTTTAAATTTATTCACTATGAATCTGGACCATTGATCTCAAAATCAAACACGATCTTGACCGTCGATTAATCAAACTTCGCCCAACTATACATCGACCATTAAAACATGAAATTTGATCTTCCAGATCAAATTTTTTCTCTGCAACTTTGCAGATTGATGCCTCGTATCATCTCTTAAACAATCATGATGCATTTACAATCAAATTTTCTCATGAATTTGGGGATTTCACTCTAATTTTCTTCATTTTCCCACAAGTTTGTCACATAACAAAATATGTAACAATTAATCTTCCCAAATTTGCACTAGTTTTTGGCACATACAAGTCCGACACTTTAATCATAATCTTTTATACCATAATGTAACAACCCCCAATTGAACTGAGAATCATTACTATGTGGAAAACACATAAAAATGAAATTTTTACACTAACTAATTTCCTATAGCTTATCGACTATAAATTACACACACAGATTTAACTACTATCTGATATCATAATTAAATGCATATACAACATGCTAAAAATGACATGATTGCAGTTTTAGCAAGTCAACATAGCAACATATAAATCACTTTCAAACACAGAGTGAATATGTTGGCACAGGGGTAGACCCAGGGTTCAACGCACCAACAAAACCCTCACTACCAGCCCTTTTGACAACACCTGCGAAGCAGATGAGGTCTCACCTGAGGTAGAGGCAGGGGTGGTTGCAGGACTCCAGTGTCTACAACCTTATCTGGGACATAGATTTTTTATTCTAACACTTAACAGAGCACTTAGCAGTTAACATTCATCAATATTCAATTCTTAGTCATAGCACAATTAGACCCTAATCACAGCACAATGCAGTATTCATTCGGATCTATTACTTTCAAGCACTAAGCACATCAACATAGGCCATATCTAGTATTCATACACACTATAAAGCACATAGCATTAACATATCTATCTATCATTCATATAGGTTAAAGAACTAAGAAATAAACATATAAACACATCAATACATCGCACAAAGAAGAGCAACACAGCATGTACGTGGTTCACCGCCACCCTAGGGCTACATCCACCAACTCTTCATGTTTGTTATTAGCTTCTTCAATCGGTTACATGCACAGAGCCACAAATTCCTACTCTGCCTAGGGCAGGAGATCTGTGCGCACCTCGCCAGATCCTCCTTCCCCGAGTAGATCTAGTAGAGAGCCTTCCACAATCTGTGCACAAATCACTATAGACGACTTGCACTCATCTCTTCAAGTCTCAACACAATATGCACAAAGCACTTACAATTCACACTTACACTTAGCACCACATCACATAGATGCTCTTATCGTCTCCTTCTTACATTGCCTAGCCTTCTATTTATACTTTAAAAAATAGGTCTAAACATGGGTAAACCCATGGGCCGACATCCCATACCCATTACATTATCCCAAATCCCAAAAAGGGGCCCTAAAAGGGGTCAAGATACCGCGACCTCCGCTTCATATTGTGTTCCACCTTCGACAGCCTGTTGAAGTCCCAAAACTAGGTCAAACGTGACCAAGGATATCCAAAACTTGGTCAAGGGCCAATAGGCCCCCAACACTCACCTGTAACTCATCCCGAGTCACTCTGATCTGACTAGTTCTTCTTCAAAATCCTCAAGCTTGGCTCGAGCTGCTTCGACTTGATTTTGTGCCATGGACTCTTGTTCAGTGAATTCTTGTATGACTGCTTCATTGACAGGTACCTCTAGGCGTTGTTTAGCTGCAGTGATGACTTTCTCCAGTTCCGCTTCTCGAACTTCGATCTCTATAAACAGTTGGTAAGCCTTATCCTGTATAGGTTGGAGTCTCTGATTTACTTCCATAACTCTTCTCTGAATAGTGTGGACCTACTGATGGGTAGTGCGCTACTCCTGGGATCATTTCATTCTTTCCACAGCTGACAGGGGATTCAACTGCACCTGTATGGTTTCGGCTTGATACTTCGCCTCTTGGAGCTGCGACTCCAGTGCCTTCAGTTCTGGATTATTAGTGAGTTGTTCATAGGTATGGGTACTATGATCAGTGTGTTAGAGATATTTTTGGTAAGGGTGGGTGAAACACAAAGGAAGGGGTAAAAAACCCACTTGTCCTAAGTTTGGGATGCAAATGCATCCGTGTTTAAATGGAAATCAATTTTGGATGGCAGGATTTCGCACACCCAGATCAACAGCACGCATCGAATTCTGGAGCCCCCTCGCCTTTCTATCTTTAAGCAGAAGGGGGGGGTCAGGAATCGGGGATGCACATCTTCAATGGTTGAGATCAAAGCACCCGTATCAACGGCGCTCAAGGCAATTTCGGACCCCCCCCCGCCTTTCTATCTTTAAGCAGAAAGGGGGGGTCCAGAATCAGGTGTGCATCTTCCCAACGGTCGAGATCAAAGCACCTGGATCAACGGCGTTCAGGCAATCCCATCCTCCTCAGCTGCTCTGTTTTAAATCAACTTGGGCCCTTCTCCCCAGTTGCCATGTGTCCCCCCATCTCCACTCTTTTAGTTCATCTCATCATCCACTCACCACCTGCCACGTGTTTCGTTCCCTTCCACGTTAGCCTCCCACTAAGAGTGTGTCCATTATATCTCATCTCCTATCCCCTCCGCTTATCTCCTTCCGCCATGTGCCTCCCCCTGTAACCTCTCTCATACCTCGTGACATCATGCCTCGCATTCATGGTTTTGGTGCCACCACTCCCGTCATGCGCCCCATCCTTCACGCTGGCCTCCTCGTCTATTCATCAAGCCGTTCAGCTAATCCAAGTGACAGCGCGAAGGGTCTTCCACGTCCCAAAGGTGTCGAGTTGGTCGGGCCATCCTCAATCCCAATAAAGTAGTTATTGAGGCAGTTGGTGGTGGTTAGACATTTCCTCCGCCATAATGGGAAAGTCCGGCGATGAATTAAAGGCACGTCGATTCACCCACAAAACTGTCAGGAGTTCGATTGCATCTGTTGCGGGTGCACGATCATTCAGAGACTGCAGCTGCAGATTTTCAGAAGCCATGCAGACGAAATGTGTTTAATGCAACATCTCGATTTTGTTGTTGTGGTTTTTTTGAGTATATGTAGGCATTTTCACCATTTTTGTATCTATCGATGGTAGAGCACAGCTCCCGGCTGTAAATTTTTAACAATCATTCTAGTTTCTTGGTTATGCATCTGTATCTGAGATTTCTTGTTTTATGAAAAACAGTTTTCTTACTCCGTCTATGTTTTTTTCTCATACCAGAGAGTTCATGATCGAATGATTCGCATGAATTGTTGCAGTTGTGTTATGATAAAGGATTTGTTGTTACATTATTGTATTCTCTGGTCTTTTGTGTTTCAATGTAAGAGGATCTTATGTTTGGATGCTTTCTTCCCCAGTCTGTTAGAAACTTGATGTTTATGACAGACCTTTGCACTCTTCTCATACAAATCTTCCCCCTGCTCACCCTTATTACAATTCACTGTTTGAAGTTTATCTAAGACCTCATTTGCCCATGCATGCCTGGCCTAGTTTCAGAGTTGAGACGATATTGTTCTGAGTTCCCTTCCATTTGATCATCCCTTTATAAACAAATCGTGACATTAAACTGATGGGTGTCAGGCTATGCTCCTCCAAGCAATCGAGGAGTGACTTCTGACGCTAACATTTCTAGCGCCGTTGTTGGGGATGAAGTTGAATATTTTTCCCAGGATTGAACGACAATGATCAGCTGATTCTGAAGGTGCATCAGATATCAGAACTATTGAGATTGCTACTGTGCACCTGGCGACTCCATTGTGACGACTCCATTGCAGCGAACCTGTTGGGTTAGTTGTGGCTTCCAACGGTAGACACGCGTGGTCCCATCCACAACTGCCTCTAGCTACGCCTAAATAAAATCCAAAGGTGATTATCAGAAAAGGGAAGCCCTCTCAAGGAGAAAGCTTCTCCACTAAATCAGGTATTTCCCCGCCTCCTTCCGTAAAAACTCCACTTTCTTGTTCTCAGCTTTCTAGTCATCCTTTCTCTGAGGTTTCCCGTTTTCTGAATTTCAGGAGTGTTCCTGCTGAGTTCTCTCCTCCTGGCCTGGCATCAGAAGGAGAGATCCTTGTCACTCCCCCCTCCCTAGAAGTTGTTCCTCAACATAGACCTCGATCCTCAGAAGGTTTCACCACCCCTCTTGTTGTTACTCTTACCACACAGAGAGAAAAATTTTCACATTCAAGTCCCTTAGCTCTCTCTTTGTTTTCCCCGTTGTCTCCCTCTCCTTCAAGAAGCTCTCTGTTGATATCTCCTGTTCACACTTCTTCTCCTCCAGGCTCTCCATTACCTAATATTCCTATCGCTGGTGCCAATCCCCCTCTGAATAGAATGGATTCCATAGTTTTTTCTTGATATGCTCCCTTGATCCTACCTCAACCTATGCATCCTCTCCCCACTAGAGACTACCTGAAATACATGCCGAAGTTCACTAGCGAAGAAGACATAACTGCAGAAGAGAACCTGGATGCTTTGTATAGTTATGTAGACAATCTAAACATTGAACATGAAGATGTCTGGATGAGATTCTTCATCCAGATCCTGGATAGCGATGTGAGGAAATGGTTTAGAGGATTGGCCCCCGGATCTATTGCTGGAATTGAAGCCCTAGATAGTGTTTTCCTGAGGCAGTGGGGAGATAGAAAGGATTTCATGTATTACATGACAGAGTTTGGGTCTCTGAAGAAAATGTAAGGAGAGTCTATCTCTGACTTCTCCAAAAGATTCAATAAGATGTATAACAAGATTCCTGTAGAAATAAAGCCCTCAGAAGCCTCTACCCAAATTTCCTACGCTGGTGCTTTCGACCCGGATTTCTATCTGTTATTAAGAGAAAGAAGAGCCACTTCCTTAGTTCAAATGCAATATGTGGCCATAGAAGTGGAATCCAACATATTAGCAGCTGACAGACTGAGGAGCAAGGCTGACGCAGACAGAAGAAAGGGAAAGTCTGAGGCCTCAACTTCTGGCCCATCGTTGCCCCGCACTCAAGTGGATGAGCTGACCCAGATGATGAAGTTTCTCTCTGAAGAGATGGAGAGACTGAAAGTGGAAAGGAAGCAAATGAATAAAGGCCCTTAGAGCTCTAATAAAGGGGGTTTCACGTGGCTCAACAATATCACTCCCCCGACTATGCACAGAGAAAGGGGAAGAGATAGAGAAGACCAGAGAATTCAGGCTCCTTTTCAGAACAATTTTATGACCAAAGAGGAAGAAAGGGAGACAGACGAGATTGATCCTGAAATCCACTGTGTAGGAGACACTCCTCCTTTTCCTCATCTTACTCAAGCATATTACAAGGAGTCTCTCATGGATAGTCAGCTAAATGAATTGAGCAGAGGAGACAAGGCTAGCGACGACCAAGGCAGGTACAACCTGAGGTCCAACAAAAGGACAGCAGCACCTGATATTCTTGAGCAATCCAAAAGAACAGAGAAACTTGCTAATGAAGTAGCAGACAGTCACAGAGGTAAGAAGGCTCAACCTCTCTCTTCCATTGTCCATCATCGTGTGCCTGAAACAAGAGAAATTCCAAAGCTTACATCTTCTTTTAATTTCAAGCATGAGATTCAAAAGCTCAGAATCCCTGTGCCCCTCACCGAGCTAATTAAACATGAAGAGTTTAAATAACACTTCTATGAGCTTTTACAGTCTGAAGCCTCATTCTTCCCCTCAGACTCCATAAAACTCCAATACTAAAAGCCTACAGTTATCCTGGGTCCCATGATAGAAGATAGAGATGATTCATCCCCTCCCTTCTACATGTCCCTGAACATACATGATAAAGTACTACACAACTGCTTGATGGATTCAAGGGCTTCTCACAACCTCATGCCCAAAACTGTCATGGAAGAGTTAGGGGTAGAAGTCACCCAAGCCTATCATGACCTTTATTCTTTTGACTCCAGGAGAGTTCAGTGCCTAGGAGTTATTAAAGACTTGGTAGTTTCCTTGTTTCAGCTGCCCATGAAGAGTATGGTCATGGATATTGTGGTAGATGATGTTCCCCCCAAGTTCGACATGTTGTTGTCAAGGTCTTGGATTAAGAGACTTGGAGGAACATTACAGATGGATCTCACATATGCCACCATACCAGTTTTTGGAGGGGAACATAGGAGATTGTACAGAGAAGCCCAGCTAGCCTACATAGTCAGTGATGAAGTGAACCCCACTAATCACCCCATCTTTGTACTTGACACTGGCTTAGTGTCTAGTTTGTTACAGGTCACTGAGACTCCTGAGGCCCCTTTACAGATCAGAAAACAACCCATTCTTAATCAGGAGATGCCTCCTCCAACCACCTCTTTTTGGAAGATGTTCTTTGATGGAGCTTCCTCCAGTGTAGGAGCAGGCACCGAAGTGGTATTCATATCACCCTGTCAAGAGACCATATCTCTGTCATACAAGTTGGAATTCAAAATCACCAACAATGTGGCAGAGTATGAAGCTCTTGTTCTAGGTATGAGGGCTGCAAAAGAAATGGGAATAAAGGAGATGGTTGTGTTTGGAGATGCAGAATTGATTGTCCAGCAGGTCAAAAATGTTTATCAGGCCAAGCATCCTTGACTCAAGAATTACAGGAATGAGGTATGGGACCTAGTTGATAATTTATTCTCGGCTTTTAACATCTCTTGCATTCCAAGGGAAGAAAATGTTTCAGCTGACTTTTTAGCTGTCACATCTAGTTTGCTTGAAGTTCCTTCACCGCCTATGGTCAGATCTGATGTTGAAATAAAATACAGGCCTTCTATACCGAACAATGTCAAGCATTGGAAGGTATTCGAAGATGATTTGGAAATCGAAAAATTTCTCCAATCTATTGATGATTATTCTGCATTGCATATTGACGAAGATCCTAACATGGAAGGGGACCCCCACCTTGGGGTGTTTTTAAATAAAATTGCTAATCATCATATTATTCAACTACCAAGCAATTACATTCCGAGAGGACTAGTCTCTTTAGAAAGATTGTTTGATGGAATGATGTGGCAGTGAAGGGTAGAATTTCAGGTGATGATGCTGACACAGCTGAGTGCAACATTGGCACACTAGAGGAGCCCAAGTTTGTCAAGTTGTCAAGAAGTTTGACCGGGGAACAGAGGAGTGAATATACTAAGCTACTGAGAGAGTTTGCTGATGTGTTTGCATGGACCTACGAAGACCTCAAGACATATGACACATCGGTCATTGAGCACAAGATCCCACTGAAAGAAGAATCTAAGCCATTCAAGCAAAATCTAAGGCAGATAAATCCCATGTTGTTACCTGTCATGGAGAAATAAGTAAAGAAGCTACTAGATGCCCAAATCATTGTCCCCTTGAGATATTCCAACTGGGTGGCCAATTTGGTCTCGGTAAGGAAGAAAAGTGGCGAAATTAGACTCTGTGTTGATTTTAGGAACCTGAATAGGAGCTCAAGGAAAGACAATTATCCCCTACCCAACATGGAGCACATATTGCAGAAGGTCACTGGTGCATATAGAATATCCATGATTGATGGTTTCTCTGGTTACAATTAGATATCCGTCATGCCTGAGGATAGGGAAAAAACGGCCTTCACCACTCCTTGGGGCACATTCATGTATGCCAAAATTCCTTTCGGACTGATGAATGCAGGAGAAACATTTCAACGAGCCATGGACATAGCCTTCATCGAGGAGAAATACCAGTTCATGGTAATCTACCTAGATGACATCACGGTCTTCTCCAAGATAGATGAGGAGCACTGCTGCCACTTAAGGAAAGTTTTCCTGAAGTGTCGGAGGTTTGGCCTATCCCTAAACCCCAAGAAATATTTGTTTGCTATGCAGGAGGGGAAGCTATTAGGCCATATAGTATTAGAAGAGGGGGTGAGAATTGATCCTGGCAGGGTAGAAGCACTTCAGACCCTGTCACTTCCCAGATCTAAGAAGGAAGTTCAGGCCTTTTGGGGGAAGATTAATTTTCTGAGGAGATTTGTCTCAAATTTTTTCGAACTGGTGAAACACATCACAACCATGCTTAGGAAGGGAAATGAAGTAAAATGGACCACTGAAACTAGGGAATATTTTGTCCAAATAAAGAAGGCATTGACTGAGGCACCTGTGCTGATCAGTCCTGATTATTCCAAAGATTTTCTGATTTTTTCTTTTTCTTCCTGTGATACAGTAGCGGCAGTCTTGTTGCAGAAAAATGATCAAGGGTGAGAGAAACCTATTGCATTCTACAGCAAGGCATTAAGAGATGCAGAACTCCGGTATGAGATCATGGGAAAACAGGCCTATGCATTGGTGAAAGCTCTCAAAGCTTTCAGAATCTATGTCTTGCACTCAAAGATCACTGCATATGTTCCTTCGGCTTCTGTGAAGGATATTCATATACAGCCTGACATAGATGGAAGAAGAGGTAAGTGGATCGCCAAGATCCTAGAGTTTGATCTGGAGATCAAGCCCACCAAGTTAATAAAGGGGCAGGGTTTGGCCAAGTTGCTGGCTGAATCCAATTGCAAAGCCTTGGGAATTAACTTCATCAATGAGCAAGCTAAGCCATCCAACAAGCATTTCCAGGGAACCCTATCGCTAGCATCATGTGCCTGGTACAAGGATATCTTGTATTTTCTGCAAGAATTAAAGCCTCCTGATGGATTGGGAAAAAGTAAGGCCCGAGCTTTAAATCTCAAAGCAGTCAGATATTGCCTCATTAACCAAGCCATGTACCGGAAGGACCCCCTAGAGGTATTTTTAAGGTGTCTGGACCCGCAGCAAGCCCAGAAGGTTATGTTTGACTTCCATAGCGGTCTCTGCGAAGGTCATCACTTCTGGAAAACCACGGCTCATAAGATCCTCCGGGCTGGATACTACTAGCCCACTTTATTCCCTAATGTCTGCAGAGAAATCAGAGCTTGCATCAAATGCCAGAAGTTATCAGGAAAGCAGCAGCTCAAATCTTTATCGTTAAAGCCTGTGGTAGTTTCGACACCCTTTCAGCAGTGGGGATTGGACTTCATCGGAGAAATTCATCCTCCCTCAAGTGGCCAGCACAGATGGATTATGACTGCGACCGACTATTTCACCAAATGGATAGAAGCTGTCCCAACCAGGAGCACTTCTCACAAAGTGATTATCAAATTCCTGGAAGATATCATAGCTAGATTTGGCTGTCCTAGCAAAATTATCACTGACAACGCTGCCCCCTTCAGGTCTGAGCCTCTAGTCAAGTTATGTGAATAGTTTGAGATTTCACTGATTCACTCTACTCCCTAATATCCCCAAGGAAACGGACTGGCAGAGTCCTCCAATAAAAGTTTGATCAAGCTCATCAAGAAGCTACTGGAGGACAATAAAAGGGCCTGGGACTCAAAACTCAAATTTTCTCTATGGACTGATTGGGTGACAACAAAGAAATCCCTGGGCATCTCACCTTTCCAACTTGTTTACAAAATAGAGGTCATTTTCCCTACTCAGCTCGCCATATTTGTGGCTAATTTCCTCCAGGACTTTGAAGGAGAACCTAACCATGTAGTCAGAAGGATTCATCAGATGGTGGAAGTGCAGCAGATCAGAGAATAGGTCATGGACATGGCCTATAATCACCAGCAAAAGATCAAGCAGGCTTTTGACAAGAAGAGGAAAAATAAAGAATTCGAGCAGGGTGATCTGGTACTCAAATGGGATGCACCCAGGCAGGACAGGGGAAAGAACAGTAAGTTTGATGCCCTCTGGTTTGGGCCTTTCAAGATCCTTGAAGCATTTTCGAACAACACTTATAGGTTGCAGGATCTGGAAGGCGAAGAAGTTTTGAATGGCCCAGTAAATGGGCATTTCATGAAAAAATATTTTTTGTGAGCCGCAGTTGGCTCTTTTGTTTTTGTAAATATTGTTTTTTTTTCATCTTAATAAATGACTCCTTAGCCCAACAACAAGGCATTGAATCCACAAAAGTGTTCTTAGAGCATCACAGAGATGACTCTATCCCCCATGGAGCCAAATGTTAGCGATATTTTTGGTAAGGGTGGGTAAAACGTGAAGGAAGGGGTAAAAAACCCACTTTTCCTAAGTTCGGGATGCAAATGCGTCCATTTTTAAATGGAAATCAATTTTAGACGGCAGGATTTCGCACGCCCGGATCAACGGCATGCATCGGATTCCGGAGCCCCCCCGCCTTTCTATATTTAAGCAGAAGGGGGGGGGGTCCAGAATCGGGGATGCACCTCTTCAACGGTCGAGATCAAAGCGCCCGGATCAACGGCACTCAAGGCGATTCCAGACCCCCCCCCTCCTTTCTATCTTTAAGCAGAAGGGGGGGGTCCGGAATCAAGTGCGCATCTTCCCAACGGTTGAGATCAAAGCACCTGGATCAATGGCGCTCAGGTGATCCCATCCTCCTCAGCTGCTCTGTTTTAAATCAACGTGGGCCCTTCT
>JASDQU010283446.1:0-11209 GCA_032191745.1 Picea mariana
ACTTCGCCTCCAAAGCAATCTAAATCAGCTGAGACTAAACAGAGTAATGTGAACCCCAACTTAGATTATGATGTTGTTGAAGATCTTAAAAAGTTAAGGGCTAACATTTCTATTTATGAGTTATTGAAGTTTCCATTTCTGCTTCAAAAAATGTTACAAAAGATTTTAGAGAATGGAGAAAATGGTAATTCTAATGGTAACAAGGTTGTGCAAAACAAAGTCCCTCAGAAGACTTCCACTAAAAATAATCCTGATCCTCCAAATAAAGGAAGCCTTCCTGTAAGTAATGTAAATAATGTAAATAATGTAGATAAAGTAGCCTTAGAAACTGCGAGTAAAAAGCCACAAGCTACTACTCCTAGTACTCGAAAAAATGTACCTCCATTCCTATTAACTTTCAAGATTTTTAATAGAAACGTGCACAATTGTATGGTGGACTCAAGGGCGTCATCCAATGTGATGCCTTGGTCTGTTTTCCAGAAGATTAATGCTGAAGTTGAACCCTCGACTTTAAAAATCATACAACTTGATCGAACAAATGTCAAAGTTATAGGCGAACTAAAGAATGTGCTTATTAGATTATCGTCTAACCCCAAGTTTCATCAAGTTATTGATATAATTTTTGTGGATATTCCAGAAGTGTATGGTCTGTTTTTAAGCAGGGACTGGTCGGATCAGCTACATGGTTATTTTGCAACAGATTGGTCTCATCTATGGCTTCCAGAAAATGGAAAGCCTAGTAAAATCAAAGTAAATCGTGAACGCTACCTTAAGTTCACAGTCACCGATTTGAATGATCCCAATGAACCATATACACCTTCTGCTGATTCACCTGAAGTGCAAGGGATGGACACCTTCTTCGACAATTTCATGGCCGAGGCTTCACCTATCACCAATCCAGTTCAGCAGTCCGAGATTGTAGCATATATGCAGCCAACACCTTCCACACAACGATCCTATGTACCCGAAGCAAATCAAATTTGGTCTCTGTATTTCGATGGGTCTAAGTCTAAAGAAGGAGCTGGAGCAGGCTGCATCATCATCGATCCGGTAGGTAACAAGACATTAATTGCATGTAGACTAGAATTTGAATGTACTAATAATACTGCAGAATATGAGGCTTTACTGCAAGGTCTCAGAAAAGCTTTGGATATGAACATTCAAAACCTGGTTGTATTTGACGACTCTGAAATAGTGGTTAGACAGGTAAGAGATTCTATCCACTGTCTTTCTCTGCATCTCAAAAGATACCAGTCTGAAGTATGGAATTTAATGAATAAATTTTCTACTTTTAATATAAATTCCATTCCTAGATTGAATAATGATGAAGCGGATCTATTAGCTAATGTAGCTTCTAAACTTCTTCCTACAGAAGGCTTGTCCCCAGTCGCATTCTCCGTCGAACTGTTGTTTCGACCATCTGTTCCCGACAACATCACAAACTGGAGAGTTTTTGACGACGATCAACAAATCATCAGCTTCCTTCATATGGAAGAAACCTTTCAAGGTGCAGTAATCGATGAACACACGCACGATGACAATTTGCACGATTTCACGGTAATACTAGATCCGAGAACTCCGGAATCTTCATTGGATATGGTAAACTCGATCCCTAAATCTGTAATTAGATTAAAGAATTTTTACGATTTCCAAGATAAATTTAAAAACACGGTCAATTGTAAAACCAATAGTTCCTCGTTATCTTATGAAAAAATAAACTTAGGAACTAATGAAAATCCTCAGTGCATTAATCTAGGGTTGGGATGTTCTCAACAAGAAAAAGCTGCATTCATTAAATTGTTCAAAGAATTTAAATATGTCTTTGCATGGACATATGATGACCTCAAAACTTTCGACCCTAACATCATACAACATGTCATCCCGATGAAACCCCAAACCTTACCCTTTCAAAAAAAACTGAGGAAGATGCACCCCAAACTCGAACCGACCGTTAAAAAAGAATTGAATAAGCTCCTAAATGCTAAGATACTTTTTCCTGTTAGGCACACTCAATGGGTTTCCAACCTTGTCCCAGTCCGGAATAAAAATGGGGAAATCCGACTCTGCATCGATTTCCAAAACCTTAATAGAGCGTCTGATAAAGACAACTATCCTGTCCCACCTATGGAACAGATCCTTCAACATGTATCTGTTTCTGAGAGGCTATCCTTGCTGGATGGTTTCTCCAGATACAACCAAGTCTTGATGTCTCCACTAGACCAACTAAAAACTACTTTACGCACTCCGTGGGGCACTTATGCTTATTGCAAAATGCCTTTTGTATTGATTAATGCTGGTGCCACCTTTCAGAGAGCAATGGATATTGCTTTCCAAGGCTTAATCAATCAGTCCGTCGTAGTTTACTTAGATGATGTGACTGTATTTTCTAAAAACAAAAATGATCATCTAGCTCACTTACGAGCCGTCCTACTGCGATGTCGTAAATACAACATCTCCTTGAATCCCAAAAAATCCATTTTTGCAGTAGAATAGGGTAAACTCTTAGGATTCATTGTGTCTAGTGAAGGGATGATTATTGACCCCGAAAGGACTCAAGTCATCGTGAAACTTCCCCCGCCTACATCCAAAAAATCTATGCAGTCTTTCTTAGGCCAGATTAACTTCATGAGAAGATTTGTCCCCAGTTTCTCCAAAATGGTCAGGCCTTTACAGAATTTGATTAAGAAAGACACCCAATATCATTGGGGACCCATAGAAAATCAGGCTTTTAATGCAATAAAGAAGGCCATAATAGACGCATCGTCTCTCATGAGCCTAGATTTCTCCCAAGACTTTATGCTCTACACTTTTTCTTTCGACCGTTCCTATCCCGCCATCCTAACCCAAAAGAATGCCGAGAACAATGAAGTACCCATCGCCTTTATGAGATCTGATTTCAAAGGCGCTGAACTTAAATATCCAGCTGTTGATCGGAAAGCCTACGTTGTTTTCAAAGCAGTCAAGCACTTTCGATCCTATATTTTGAAGTCAAGGATGAAAGTCATTGTCCCCTATCCAACCATGAAGAATTTGTTAGTGCAGAAGGAGCTAGGAGAAAAGAGAGCTAACTGGGTCACCTCCTTGCAGGAGTATGACTTAGAAATCACCCTAGCTCAGATTGTGAGAGGCCAAGGGTTATGTAAGTTGGTTTCTGATTTGGAAACAGGACAGCAAGAAGAAAGCGATACGTCACACCTAGGACAACATGATCAAAGTTTAATCTGTTGCATGCAAAACCCTGTCAGTCCTTGGTATGACGATATTAGATTTTGTCTTGAACATGGGTCAGCCCCTCGTCACTTAGATTCCCCTAAGAGAAGAGCGTTGAGGTTAAAGTCTGCCTCCTTTCATTTTATTAATGGTATCCTATTTCATCAAAATTTTGACGACGTACTGATGTGCTGTCTTGAAAAAGACGAAGAAGAAAAAGTCTTGCTAGAGTTGCATGCAGGAGAAGATGGCGGTCATTTTGGTGGTGACACCACTACTCATAAAGTTATAAGAGCCAGTTATTACTGGCCTACTCTTTTTAGAGATTCCCATGCCTTGTGTCGTAAATGTATCATCTGTCAGAAAGCATCAGGGCGGTTACAAAAACCAGCCTTTCCTTTGCAGCCCGTTTCAGTAGATTCTCCTTTCCAGCAGTGGGGCCTTGATATCATAGGTCCAATCAAACCCCCGTCCTCGCAACATCACAAGTTTATTGTGATATCCACGGATTACTTGACTTGATGGTCTGACGCTGTTGTGCTAAGAACTGTCAACACCAGCCAGGTAATTGCCTTTCTAAATTCGAATATTATCACTCGTTTCGGTATCCCTGACTGTTTAGTTTTTGATAATGCTTCTTACTTTTCCTCTCTTGAGATGAGCGAGTTCGCTTTGGAAAAAAGAATTAAGTTGAAGTATTCTGCTAGTTATTACCCCCAGGGAAACGGATTGGTAGAATCAACGAACAAGAACTTGATCAAAATTATCAAGAGAATGGTGGTTGAAAATCACAAGAATTGGCACAATGCGCTACTGAATGCGCTGTGGGCCGATAGGGTAACGCCAAAAGATGCTGTAGGTAACTCCCCCTTTTTTCTTGTTTATGGCAGAGAAGCAATTCTGCCACCTCACATTCTTCTTCCTTCGCTTCAATTGTCACAAAAAGTTCAAGAATAAGATTGTCCCCCTCTAGCAAACCGAATTAACGCTTTGATGAAGCTAGAAGAGGTAAGAGCCCAAGCTAAACGCAAGATAGATCAACATCAACAATTGGTTAAAAGATGGTTCGATTCTAACTCTGCTTCTGATAGGAATTTTGAAGTAGGTGATCTTGTCTTGAAATGGGACAAACTGCATGAGGGAAAGGAAGAACACACAAAATTTCAAAACTTATGGCTTGGACCGTTTTTAATTGCTGAAAATTTGGGTCCTAGTTATTTTCGATTGCAGAATCTTGAAGGGCAGCTTGACACCTACCCGGTGAATGGCCAAGCCTTGAAAAGATACTTTGCTTGATAACAACCCTTGTATTTTATGTACATATCTTGATTTTTGTGTGCTTTTTCATTTTCTTTTTAGTTTTTTTATTTTTCTTTGAATTTATCAGTTGGTGTCTTCTTTCAAATACACATACTTGTACACTGAACTATGCATACCTAAGAAAATTCCTTCGCTGAAATAACTGCTAAGAGAATTTGTATAAACATCAATGGTATTTCTGAAATTTATATCTATGTTGGAAAACTCTGTTGTTTAAAAGAAGATGGCTGATTTCGATCTCTGAGTAAAGTTCGTCATGATCATCCATTATCTTTTTATGCTGTCCCTATTCCATAAAGGAATGACTCAGAAGATGTCTCCCTGCCTTAGGAAGTTGTTTTTTTAAATAAAACATCTATGGATCTAAATAAAGGACAGTTCTAAATTTTTTTTTTTGATGAGGTCTAAAAAAATATGTTAAAATGTCATGATTTTCAGCGTCACCCCGCTCAGATGTATATCTTTGAAAAACAAAACAAAATAAATCATAAATAGAGCTGTGGGAAGTGCTTGTAAAATCCGTCGGGATACTGAACAGGTCTGTTGGCAGCGGGTAAATGCATGCATGGCGCCAAGAAAACTTCTCCGGGGTACTGAACAGGCCAGCTGGTAGCAAAGCAATGTTGGGTATATGAAAATTCGTAAATAAGAATCCTCTTAACGTCCTTTATTCTGATCCAGAACTTCTTGGCAGGATACAGATGTCAGAGTGGGTTAAATGGCAACCCTGTCGAGGCTATGGACACCTGCTAGAAGCAGTGGATATGCCAACAGTATTGGAGATTTTATCTTTAATATCGTGACTTACTGATCTTAAGACTATTATTAGTTTTCATCTTTTGAAACAAAGCTAGAATATTTGGTTAATGATGATGTTTATATGATTTTCTGGTAGTTATTTTTGAGTTGAAATTATCTTTGTTGTTCTAATCTGAATCTATTCTTCTTGGTAGAGATAACTGCTTCTACCAGTGTGTCGCCATTGTTGGCAGCCAAATCATATTTTTCCATTGTCTTATAAGTTGTCTACACCAATGTTTTGCAAACATCGATTTTTCGTCGCAATTTTCAAATTATCGACGCTTTTATTCTTTGCGCCTTTTTACACACTTATTTTCATTTTGTTTTCATGACTGTAAGCATGAAAACATTAGTCTTTCAAAGCCGCAATAGAATCACTATTTGAACTGTCGTTATCTTTCTTGTCAATATGCCTATTGCGCTTACATTTCATTTATCGCTATGCAGTTTGCAAAAAACCCTTTCGATCTGTACTTGTTGGACATTCTTGGATTAATTGTGTGACTTTGTCTCGGTAAGTTTGTGATGAATTGGCATTTGGATTGATGTGTTTTGATCTACTTGATCATTGGTTTCATAAAAATATATCGATGTTATGATTAAACCCTTGATATATTTCATTTGGTATGACACCTAGTTTCAAACACATTCGCACATTGGTTAAACTATTGATATGAGCTGATTCATTGGCGTATGGTTAAACATTTGGTTTTGTTTTCAAATTGAATTTTGATGGTTTAAAACTATGGCACAACGTTGATTGCGTGCATTGGTTTATACACTTACCATTGGATTCAATGGTCGGCCAAGTGACATGATTGTTGAACTATGTTATGATGGGTAGAACAACTATAAGGCAATAACTATTATGCATGGCAGAGATAAACTCCACCACCTTCGCACGATGGCATTTATGCCCATCCCTTATTCGTCGTTTACCTCTGTTAGCTCGGATAGCCCTGCATGCATTTTTCTCCTGTGTGTGCTATGACCCAAACCCTAGACTTACCGTGTGTTCGACTCCATGGCACCAGTCGTGCGAATCGAGCCAAATGGTAGCCAAGCCTTGTTAATGTTCGACAATGCCCGGAAAGACTTGGAAGCTAACGGTTGTCTCGCCTTCATGCAAACATTTGAGGGTTTTAACTTATTTGTGGCACAACAGTTCGCTCTGACTTTCGATGGCGATAGAGCCAAGGTGGGTGACATCCAGTTGGAAATCAATGAGGGATTTATCAGTTCTGCTATAGGGTTACCTGCCACAGGCCAGTAGTGGTTCAAAAATTCGAAAGTGGAAGAGGTTCCATGGCCACTGTTGTTTCTCTCGCACAAAGTCACCACTTGTGACAGAGGTATGCCCATATCTATGCTTAAACCACGATGGCACGACCTTTTCATAGTAGTCAAGTAGTTCGTGACCTATGAAGGTCGATACAGACTCGTTTTTCTCTACCACCTGCGGTTGCTAATGAATTTTATAGGGTATCCGTTGAATATTCCTTTCTACTTTCAGAGCAACTTATATAAAATGTCGAAAAGGTTTAAAAAGGAGAAGGCTGACAGTAGCCTGTTCCACCATGGGCTTATTAAGCTTATCATTGTTTATCACTTGAGTTTACATGGTGATAGCTGGAGAGATTTCGTCGCTCGAAATGGTTTCGATGACACAGACCCTATACAGGTTGACAAGCCTGTGGTGAATGAAACCAAGGCCGGGCCACCCGTGCCCTTCCATATCCTTTTTCCCCCTCCTAAGCCTTCGGTCGACCCTACTATTGACTTACCAGACGTTGGAACTGAGGCTACAAAGAAACCTATGAGAAAAAAGACTAAGGCAAACCCTACTGCTAATGCCAAGGGTAAAAAGAACGCTCGACTTATTTCAAGGATGGCTAGAAATAAACCTAAGCCCACGATTGAGTAGAAGCCCATAATCTTTAGTGAGGATTAAAACTCTGACATAGAACATTTTCTAGCCAATGAGTACCCTTACTCACAGGGTTTATGCCTCGAGCCACCTTATGATTTCATTTCAAATCTTCCCCCTTGCCTAAGGAATAACCCTAGCTACTGTGGGATTAAATTCCCTAACGAAACCCTCAGCAATATGCCCAAACCCTCGCTTGCACTTTCAAAGCCCACACAGTCGTCCTGTGACCAATGTGATTTGTGGTTGGAACGATACTACATCGATGTCCCCCTACTCCAATCGAAAATTCAATCGCTGGAAAGTTGAGTTGCAGTGTTGACTAGCCAAAGAGACCAACTCCAAGCAACTGATAAAAAGCAGAAGACAACCGACTCCATGCTTTTCAAGAATGTTGAATCGGCCACAACTGTTATCAACTCCAAATTTTCGTGATCCAACCATACAGGTATGGATTTTGATATCATTTTAGATTTGTGAGTGACCATGATTAATATAGTGATTGGAATCTGGTCTTCAAATAGCTCTGTTTATATTTCGAAATGACTCTGTCATGATGTGTTCATCCTGTATATTTTTCGCTTTGTTAAAAATAAATGGAATTTCGTTTTAGATACATGAGCTAATCTTTCCCAGTATAGCCATTGATAGATTTTTATTGGATTCGAATGGTCTTCGTTTAGATTTGATTTGTTTGTTTGACTGATTGAGTTAACGAAACTGATGGTTTGCTTTCAATTGAATTCGTTTTGAATCTACTCTGAACCAGAAGTTTTTCATGCTATATTTAGAATACGATCATGTTTGGATTTGATTTCGTTATGGTTCATATGCTGCGATTGTAAAGCAATTTCAATGAGTTTGATTGTTATGATCTTGTGATATGTCATGTAATCTTCTCAGAACAAGAATATAACTCTGTTCGGTTTCAATTTGGAAAGAACTATTCTGTTTCGTATGAAAACAATGCTCTCAGTAAAGCCTGTGCAAACGCCCCGAATCGTGGAATGGTTTTGATTCGTAATGACTATGTTAAAACCTTTTCTGTTCGATTTTCTCTTATTCTGATTGGATTATCCCATATCTTGAGTTGGCAAGATTGTTTTATGAGCTGGATTCGTATTTTAATTGCTGCTCTATTTGATTTGTAAAACAAATTGATCAACATTTTTTTGTCAAATCCGATTATAATTCATTGCCAAATGAACGTTTTTGACCAAAGTCAATCGATCTTGTTTGTCCAATTTGCAATAACAAATTACGAATTCTGTGACCAATTAATCGACCTTGTTATGATTTTATTTGAATTGATTTTCGCACCAGTTTGAGTTGATCTACTCGTGGCGTGAAATGTTTGCTATGACGATACAGTTATAACGATTTGATAACGATCTTGTTTGGTTTCGATCGTATCTCTTGTTGGTAAGGAGGCATAACAATTGCATGCGATTTGTTTTGATTATGTCAGTTCCAAATTGATATCAAACGATTTCACAATTTTTGGATTATGGTTCTGTTCGTTCGATTTTGTGGTGACAAAAGAAACAGAGTACACCTATCTCTGTAGTCATTTAATTGATTTGGATCTTGTTTGATTTCGAATGGTATAACAACTTCAAATTGAATGATTCGTTTTCAAATAGCTATTGGATCTTAATTGAATTTGATTTAAAAAAAAAAAGATTTTTAATCGATATTGATGTTGATTCTGTGTCTTATTTAGACCAGCTACAAAATCACAAGATTCTGTAGCTAGTCTATAGGATTAGATTTTTATCATTTTATTAATAAAGAATCCTTCTAACTTGTTCATTTTTGGCCCTTTTCAGGTAAATTCGAATTGTATGGGACATGTTGGACATGCTAGGAGAATATTTGTGTGTTTTAGTTTTATTTTAGTTAAACTTGGGATATCTTCCCAGATTTTTATGTAAACAGTTTTGATAACTTCCAGAGGGAGGTTTTACCCTGCGGAAAAACTTATAAATACTTATTATATTTGTAATAAGGATCATCCTCACTTGTGGGAGAACCAGTCTATGGATTTCTAATACAAACCGAGACAAAAGTTGATGTTAGCTACAACTTTCGCTTTCATAATATCAATTTTCTGTTTCAAGTTTATGCATGTTATTAGCAATTGATTATAGACTACTTTTGCTATCATAGTATTTTGCAAGATGATGTGATTTAATTAATATGATCCATGTCTGATTTCTTTCAACGTTTAAAAAACAAAGAAATTAATTGATTCAGTTAATGAATGACATATTTCTCTTCTTCATCAATTGAATTCTTTTGTATAAGTCTTTGCATACGGGTTTATCTAACTGTGGAGATTTATAAATCATATGATTGTTGTGATTTTTATGTCTTGTTTGTCCTGTAATCACGCTTCAAGAGCACTGCAGCTATTGTTTACGAGAAGCTACTGGATAATTCGGTGCGGGTTTCCTCCCTCCGATCAGCTAAAATAATCATCATACACAGGGAAAATCTGGAGCATTTCTCCAGGTCATTTTGTAATTTATTTTCATTAATTTGTTAGTATACTATTAGTATTTTAGGTAGATATATTTGTAGTTTAGATTAGTGATTTAGTTTAGTTAGTTCTGTTTTATTTCTTGTTCATAAAATCATAAAATCAACAAAAATATTTTTTCTCTGTCTTAGGGCAGAATCCAAATGAATTTTTCAGGTTTTATTTAAATATGTAAATTGTACATATTATACATTTAGTGAATAAGTTATATTTCAGGTAGTAGATAGATAGTTAATCAATTAGAGTTAGTATAGTAGTAGTTAGTAGTTTGTATTTATAGAATAGTTAGATTAGTTTAGTTTGTTTTAATAGTTAGTTTTAGTTTAGTTTGTTTAATAGTTATTTTTAGTTAGATTAGTTTATTAGTTTCTTTTATTTGTTATTAGTTAGTTTAGAATAGTTTTTCTTTTTTTGTTTTCTTAGGACCTTAGATCGGCTAACGGAGCCGCTAAACCCATCAGGGTGGTTCATTCCAAACGGCTTGGGTTATTAGACAACCCCAGACCGGTTCCACTCTTCCAATTGACGGACGGTCAATTTCACCCGTCAACACGTATCTGGGTCTATTTACTTATCCTTGATGACTTATGCCCACAACCAAGAACCTTGAATCAGTCACCATGCATTCTTTGTAACTAATTCTTTAGAGAAAAGGAAAATATTCTTTAACCCTCGTCCTCCTTGAGTCTTGGTATTTCTAGTTTTTTCCAAGAAACCAAAACCATTCATTTTTTTCCTAGCTCTCCTAACCAAATGAACCTATAACAATATCTTTGGATCCTTTCCAACACTCCTTTGGGTATCCATACAAGCGACATCTAGTAAACTCGAATGGCTTCTAAGTTTGCTTTCACTAATACTAGTTGACCTCCTCTAGATAGCCCATGATTACATCAAATATTTAGTTTTTTCTCCACCTTCACTAATTTAAATTATAAATCTATTTTATTTTTAAAAAATTAAAAAAAAATATTTTTAATATATAATTATTAGTTAAAAACCATTTATGCTCCTAACATTTATTAATCATAACTTTATTGTTGGTATTGAAGTCATGAGGAGATTGAGGGCAAAGAAACAATTAAGAAATAAACCATTCACAGAGCGTATTCAAAACATGACATTTCTAAGTATATATTTCTATTTTACTAGAGATTATTATAGGAACTAAATATTAAGTTATCTAGAAAAAATACATTAATAGTATTATATCACTATTTAACATACATTTCTGATATATTACGCAAAATAGAGGGGCTAAGTTATATATGATTTAGAACTATGGTTATAAACAATAACATTAAAAACTTTACAACTCTTTACTAAAATTTCCAACTCTAGTTATTAGAATTGTTTACGTGATCATCATTTTATAAAACCCATTAAATATTATGAAGCATTTAGTAACA
>JASDQU010283447.1:0-14425 GCA_032191745.1 Picea mariana
ATGTCATTAAAGATCAAGACGTGGAAAAATCTCATGCTAACTAACTAGATAACAAAATACAAAATTGTAGGAATTGCTTATGATCTGTCGAATTCTCCATGTTGATTTTGGGGGAAGTTGTTGACGAGTCATCGACTTGACTTTGACTATTCTGCATGCTGACTTGTACGTCCACCTCATCGTTTACTCTATAAATTCACACAAGTCTTCCCATATTTGTTGATTGGGTGTGGTGACTTTTAGTAGCCTGTGGTAGATTTCATCCATCTTGGTATATTTGGAAAAAGTCGGCTTGGTGATAAAAATGTACTTGATTTCATGTTGGATATTGAGATCCAACTGTAGAGTTTATAGGAATGCCTTGCCTTTTATGCTTCCCTATATCCCTGATAATTTGGAGCTGTCCTTTTCCACCATGGAAATATTTTGCTTGTAGTCGGAAAGTGTCATCAACTTGTCATTTAGAACCAGTAAACTAGGAAGACCTTTCTTCTGTATGGCATCAATCTTGCTGAAGAATATTTGAACTCCAATATCCATGACTTGGGATTGCTCCTCCAGTTTCAACACTAGTCTTCTTTTGGTCATAAATATCTTGACCTCGAGGATAGTCTCCATCCTATCCTCAATCTTCAGGTTTTCCAACTCTTCTTTAGTTTTTGAATTGAAAAACCTGATGATTTCACTTGCTTCTGTGGGTATTTCTCCCAACTCTCCCTTGATCCTATAGATGGCTTGCTTGCTCCTTAACATCAATTCGTGTTGCTCGAACATGATTTGCACCATGAGCCAGATTTCATTTATGTATTTTGAGATATCCATTCAAATGTTCTCTTTGTCTTCTGTAAGTGTTTTTCCGACAATTATCTGCTTTTGCAGCTGTTGAATCTCCTGCTTCATTTTTTATGATATGTGTCTCTCTATATTGTAACTGGCTTGGAAAGAAGCTTTTAGCTTCTGGAGATTCTCTATATCCTATTCCAATCTTTTGATTTCCATTCCTTGTAAAGTCATCTTCTCCATTAATGTTGCTAAATATTCAGATGTCCCTAGAATTATCATTGGGGCAACTGACGAAAGTTTTAATTGAGTCTGAACATTGTTTAGAGAAACCTGTAATTTTGCAGCAGTAGTGGAAGCATTGGCTAATGTTGAGAAAACTATTTATCTAGTCTACCTGTGCAGATCCATCTAATTAGCTGGATGTACAACCTTAGCATCAAATTCAAGTGTTGATCTTTTGTAGTCAATGATTTGCTTTGGATTAGGTACTTGTGCCTGCAGAAATTCAATGTACATTCTCCCCTTCTCTGTGTCGAAAGCAGAGAGAAACCTATACTGTGTTGTTGATGTTTGTTTCCATAATTGAGCATAAGTGCTGCTAGCTAGCCTCTCATTTTTCTTCTTAATCATATCGTATTTCTCAAAAATACTCAACTTTGCAGCCCCTTGAGTTGGCTAGTTGATCAATGAGGTGTCAATCTGCTTCTTGGATGAAGAAGTAGACATGATCTACTGGTTGCTTGAGACAGGAGGTGAATGATCTCCTTGCATAACTGTAGTGGACTGGGTCTCTTCTTCACCGGACCTACCAGTTGTATGACTGGTTTTTGGCCTTTTCTTGTATACCTGGAAATCCTCAGCTGAGACTTCGGTGATTGAAGGGGAGATATCCTTTCTGGGTCTTTTCTCCTTTGGTACCCATGGAGTAGTGGTTTGTGAAATAATGGCTAGAGGATATTGTTTTTCTGCTTCTTCCAGAGTGTTCACCTCCCACTCTGTTTGGTTCATAAAATTCTCGATCTCTAGTTTGGGCACATGAGCATATGGGGAAATTTTATTCTTGAATCTCATTTCTGTAATAACCCCACACAGATTGTAGTTCCAAAGAAAACTGATGTCAAATTTCATTTCCTTGAGTAGTTTGTTTTCCTTTTCCCTGACAACTCGACTGTTACAAATAAAGGATCCTATATGCCCTTTAATTCTCAGTTGTTGTTTCTTCTTCAAAGATACAAAATGTATATCGTTTGAATTTATCATTTGCCTAATGTACTCCAAGGCGAATATTCTAACACGAAAGTATTTGGGCAGCTTATAGGGAGCTAACTCACATCCATATATTCTAATCTTCATGTGATTCTGATACAGATACCAGTCTCCCATCTTGGTGAGGTCCGAGAGGTGTAGAATTCTTTGGATCTCTTCATTTATCCTCTGCTCTTGCCTAACACTGAGCATACTTACCAATGGGTGGTAAAATTTCTCTATGAATTGCTTGAAACTAAACTCTATTGAGTTCCTTCTCAGTAATGAAGCCTAAGAGGTGACAGGTTGTGGCTTGCCATCCTGGTCAAGCTTTTGCATGGTGAAAAGGTACTTATCTGCTTGATAGAACATGAACATGCACGCCAGTACTGAGGAGTACCGAAACATGCCTTCTATAGGAAACTTGAACAACTGATCGTGAATATTTTCAGCCATGAAAACGTTGTAGTCGAACTGCACTGTGGGGTTCCCCTTGGAGGAAAAGATAGATAGGTAACCCAATATTGGCTCATCTACCCATTCGTTTGAGTAGTATCCAAGTAGGCTGCAAAGGGAATAAATGATTTGATTTCATTTTACTGAGAAAATCGATGATCGATAAGGGGGATTGGTTTTGGGTATTGGGGCGTTCTCAGAGAAGAATAGTTTGAAGATCTGTGCTCTCTACGGAAAAGACAACTTCTGATACATGTCAGTTAAGACCTCATGAGTTAAAGGAGAGAAGGCTTCAGCTCGGGTTATTTGCAGCATCTGGTCAATGGCTTCCGATGTGATAGCGAACAAGGTCTTTCTGGAGGATGATACAATAGTTCTCTGGTCGGGAAGGTAATGTGCCTGGCACTTGAGGGAGAATTCAGGGAAATGGTGAATCTAAGGAAACATGCATAGTGGAATATTGGACTCCCAAAGTCCAATCTAATCACTCTGGTCTAGGAAAATGTCTCTGAGCCATGAATATAGCTCAACGAAATAGAAATCACATCTTGGCTTGGAGATGAGGTAGTCTTTGTCAGCTAGAGGGATTTGGTCGATATTGACGGGAGGTGGTAAGAAAGGACTTTATTCGATTTCTGATTGTTTGGACATTAGCGCCATCACTTCAATAGGTACCTGCAATTTGAAACAAAAAATGTTAGTGGGTAATGGCTATGGCTGGGTCACTGACTAAAACGGTGAGGAAAATGAGCTTCTGGTGTGCGGAGATTGTGAGCAGTGCAAAAAATGGTGGAGGAATGAGATTATATTTGGGCGAACGGGTATCTGTTGGGCATGAGGGACATGTCAGAAAGCTAATGGATACATTAGGCTGTATTAATTTTCCAACGGATATCTAGGAATGAGACGACGAGCTAGTGCAGGTTAAAGGTGTGTGAGGGTGACATGGAGGGTAATGAGTGGGGGAAAATGACATGTGGCGAGTTAATGGCAGACGAGGTACACTGATAGAGTAATGGTATATGATCAGTGATAAGTGGTAGTGGAGTGTGACATCATGGGCCAACGAGGAAGTGGAGTGTGATGTCATGAGGCGGCGATGGTATAGAAAATATGGTATGGTGGTATATTGGAGGGGAGGGTAGGCAGTAATCGGTTTAGAGTGAGGGGGGTCTGACATCGTGGATTTTCACCACGTTAGGATGGGGACCGACTGGAAATACCACCATTGGACCCACCCCCCCCCACCATTAAATATAGAACGATTGGGAGGGTCTAGAATTTCTTGTCTTTCATAGATCTAAGCGCCATTAGATCAACCGTAGATCTATGCACCCTCTTTAATCTCCATATCGGACCCCCCTCCCGACCATTAAAGATAGCACGGTCGGGAGGGTCCGGAATTTCTTGTCGACCGTAGATCTAAGCGCCGTTATGTCAAGCATAGATATATGCACCCTCTTTAATTTCCAGGCGCAAATCAAAACGCGCAACGAAAACTTTGGATAGCGCTCTTTTGTGGGTTTTTTGTGTTGCTTCCCTTTCAATTTGTCACCATGGGGTTAGGAAACACATTTCAAACATAAAAATCATGAATTTTCATCGAACATCATGCATGTTTTATTGAAGGAAAAACTGACTAGCCTATGTCCTATCCTACCTACCTATACATTTAGCCCAGATTAGACTGTTGGGCCAAGAAATTCCTCTACCTTGGGGCTATTTGACCAAGTTTAAACAGTTTGATCAAATTTATTCACTAACTAACCTATCTAATTGGCTAAGATTAAACAGTTTAGCCAAGCCTTATTCACTAAGCCTATCAACATAAATTAAAAAAGACTTGACCATGTTTAAACTGTATGGATCAAGTCATTATTATTTCATGGGGCTTTATCCATTTTCTTTTATGCCCTCTTTTATTCTTTTTCTTTTCTTTCTTTTTCTCTTCTTTCCATTTTCTTTCTTTTTGAAAATAATTTGCAAAAATGAAATATTATTTACAACCAAACTACATCAAGAGTAAAAATTTTCAGTCACCAGTTGATCCTATGAAATATAGGGTTATAACAGTGGCTCCACTTAGGGATGCTTCTCTCCTTGCGAGGTGTCAAGAACCTACTTCCTGATGTATGTGAAGATTTTCTCCATAGCTTATTTCTGCTGTCTGTTTTGTTTTTATTTTGAGAATTAGGTGGCACTGGTCAGTGGCTTAAGGCCTTCTCTGCGGGCTTCAACTATCTAATCAATATCACCCACACACAACTTGAATGTAAAAAAAAACAATAAATGGTATGTACAGTGGAAAAATATTTGTGATATCTTTATTGGGGTGGAAGATAATGCTTCAGCATCCTGGCGTTCACAGGTCCACTTGGAAGATCTGTTCCATCACTGTTTTTGAGAAAAAATGCATTATTTCCTCTGAATGCCTGAATGATGTAAGGGCCTTTCTATAAGCTGCCAAATTTTCCATGTTTACCCTTATCCTCATTTCTAGAATCCCATTTCATAACCAAGTCGCCTAACTCAAAATCATCTTCTTTAGTCCTTCTATCAAAAATCCTTTTTATGTTCTCCTGAATGACTTGAGTCTTGTTGTATACCTCTTCTATGGATTGCATTAAATGAATCATTTGATTTATTCTCATTTGAACATCATTTGGCTCTACTTGTGCTTCCTACTTTAGTTTCATGACAGGGACTCCTAAGGAAAGGGAAAAAACTTCTTCAGTGCCATATACCAAATGGTATGGAGACATGCCAATTGATCTTTTGGTGCTTATTCTGTCAGCCTAGAGCACGAAAACCAACTTATTATGCCAGGATTTCTTATTTTCTTGTAGTGTTTTCCTGAGAATGTTCACCAAACTTTTGTTTGAGGACTCAACCAACCCATTTCCTTGAGGATAATAAGTTGTTTAGTGTCCCAAAGTAATATGGTATTGGATGCAAAATTCTATGATTTTTTTGGATCTAAAAGTCGTTGCATTGTCAGCTATAATTTTTCTGGGGCATCCAAAATGAGAGAAGATATTAGTTTCTAAAAATTTGATGATAACAGAGTCAGTAGCTTGCTTGCATGGCACAACCTAGATCCACTTCATGAAGTAGTCTGTGGCTATGAGGATCCACTTGTGTTGGCCCGAGGAGGATGGATGTATTTCTCCAATAAAGTCTAAACCCCATTTTTGGAAAGGAGATTCAACTAAGATGCGTTTCATGGGGAGAAGAAGAAGATTCCTTTTAACTTCAAAAACTTAGCATTTGTGGCAAGAAGTAACTTTCTGATGAACGTTAGCAAACAAAGTAGGCCAGTAGAAACCAGCTCTTAGAATCTTGTTAGCCGTGGTCTTCCAGATCAGATGCCTACCATAGTCTCCTGCATGGAAATCCTACAGAACTTTGTCAGCTTTGTCTTTTAACAGGCCACTTCGTCTTTTAACAGGCAATTAAGCAAGATACCACTAGGATCTTTCCAATAACAGTTACCTTCTAGAATACAAAATTTCAATGCTTTCAGTTTAATAAATCTGGATTTGGTCTTGGTCAAACCAGGAGGAGCTTGTAAATTATGATGTACAAAAATGAGGTATGCGTACCAAGGGGAGTTTAAGAATACCTCTTTTACATTTGGAGTCACCTGCTCTTCCTGCTCGTCAACTGCAGCCAAAACATTAATGTCTAGTGCATGAAAATTAGATTCAGTCGTTAGTTTTGCTAGACCCTATCCTTTGATCAGTTTGGTAGGTTTTATATCAATGTCATATTTCAGAACAACCACAATCCATTTTCCTCTCCTACCATATGGATTATCTTGAGTCATGATATCTTTCACCACTTTGTTTGGAACGTAAGAAATTGTNAGACTCTAAAATCCTTAATGGCTTTCACTAGAGAAAAATCTTGTTTCTCCATTATGTTGTAGTTCAAACCAACATCTCTAAAATATTTGCTGAAAAATGATATGGGTTGTTCGTACCCTTCATTGTTTTTCTACAATAGCACTGCTGCGATGGTGTGCTCAGAAGCAAAGAAGAAAAGGTAAAAGTATTTGGTGTAGTATGGACTGATCAAAACTAGGGCTCATGCGAGTGCATGTTTCACCTATTCAAATGATTGTTTGGACTCGGTGTTCCATCTTATTTTGGTGTCTTTTTTCAACATATTTGTGATGTTCCTAAGAAGTTTGTCTAAGTTGGGTATAAACCTTCTCAGGAAGTTTATTTTTTCAATGAATGATTGTAACTCTTTGATGTTCCTAGGGTGTTCCACTTTTGAGATGGATTCTATTCTGCTGAGGTATATTTTAATTCCATATTTGGATATTATGTGTCACAACATCTTTCCTTCCTCTAAACCGAAAAAGGGTCTTTTTGGGATTCAATGAAATCCTGAATTTTTTGCACTTCTCAAACACTCGTCTAAGATGCTGTAAATGTTCCTCATCAGATTTGGAGTGCACAGTCACTTCATCCAGATATAGGACTATAAATATATCAATCTCATCCACAAAAGCAATATGCATTTCTCTTTGGAAAGTGGCACCAGTGTTCATCAGTCCAAAGTGCATTTTCACATACATGAAATTCCCCCATGGTGTGGTGAATGCCATTTTCTCCTGATCTTCTGGGTGTACAAGGATTTGGTTGTAACTTGAGAAATCGTCTAGTAAGGAGATCCTACTGGCCCCAACTACCTTTTGTAAGATATGGTCCATTTTAGGCAAAGGGTAATTGTCTTTGAGGGAGACCTTGTTCAGATTTATGAAATCTATGCAAAGTTTGATCTCGCCAGTTTTCTTCTTGGTAGGAACTAGGTTAGAAACCCATTTGAAAAATCTCAAGGGGACTATAA
Organism: Picea mariana; assembly: GCA_032191745.1. Lineage (NCBI taxonomy): Eukaryota > Viridiplantae > Streptophyta > Pinopsida > Pinales > Pinaceae > Picea > Picea mariana. Next base: position 7,342 of record JASDQU010283447.1, read on the forward strand.
TTTTTTGATCATACATCTTTTTTATTTCTTTCTCTATCAGGGGAAGCAACTTGGGATTATTTCTCCTAAGTTTCTTCCTGAAAGGTTTGTGTTCTTCTTTTATTGGAATCTGATGTTGTATGATACTTGTGTCGTAAGATTTTAAGTCCTCATAACCCCAAGCAAACACATCTACATATTACTTAAAAAGTTCAATGTATTTGTGTTTTTTATTAGGGGGCAGAGATTTGGAAAGTTTTATCATCTTGGGTTTTTCTTCTGTTCCTATGTTACACTCTTCTACCTCTTTACCACTAACTTCATTTTTTGGTTTTTTGGCTACATCGTTAAAATCAAACAAGTCTTCTAGAGGAACTAAACCTCTAGGTAACACATTATTTTTCAACTGTAGAATACCAAAATCTACCTCATTTTCATTCAATTCCTCTGTATCTACTTTATTTTCATTCAATTCCTTAGAATCTACTTTATTTACACTACCAGTTTCAAAAATAGATTTATTTACATCAACATCATCATTCTCTAAATCTATATTTGTACATTCAAAATTGTTCTTACATTGTAGGAAGTCTTCAATTTGATCGTCATTCCCAAATACCTGCCAGTATCTGATGTTGTCTGAAACGATTGGTCTGCACTTCACCTCCACTGTGTATTGGCAAGTGGGATGGAAGGGTATTTTGTAGGTAGCTTCTCACATAGCCAAACCGTCCACCAGTATGTTTTGTTGCCTGGGCCTTACTTGCAGGTCGATTTCAGTAAAACATTGAAGGGCATCCAAAGAAGGGTTCCTATAAGCTCTGAGTATGGGATGTTTAGCTGCATACTCACCTTTGATATGCTTGATAATCAGTTCAAAATCACCCCTTACCATAATTTGTTTGGCACCTTAGTAGTTTTAGGCCGAGCATCAAAGCTTCATACTCAACTATGTTGTTAGTGCATTGGAAATTCAGTTTGTAAGTAAACCCCCTGCCCTTGGGCCGAGATCCGCATAGGATCTTCACTAAAACCACACCAAGGGTTAATCAAACCCTTTGTTTAAGCAACAAAGGAATTCGGGTTTCGGGAGTTGGAGAGTCCTGATGTATTTCCACATCTCTTGGCAAATGCCAAAATGCGAAACGTCAACAAAGGTTGACTCCTTCAATGCACCGCACACACACCCACTAATTTCGACTTTCGGGACTTTGAGCGAACAACCAACAGTCGCTCATCTTCCCTTATGATTCCCCAAACTCTGAAATACTGGTATGCCGAAATGGGTTCAACTTCCCATGGAATGTGAGATTGATGGCCTTTTGGGATTTTTGCCGAAGCTTGACCCCTCCTTTGACTTCCACCGCATGTATCCTCTAACTGATACTTGGGACCCACCTTTCGGTGTTTCTCTCTTCGTGATTTTGGGAGTTGTGTTGATGATGCAACTCCACTTCTTGAGTCCCGAAACCCCGAAACCCGATTTGTGCCCAACTCTATTGTCCCTCAACTTTTCGGGAATTTTCCTTTCCCTCTTCGGGATTTCGTGAACCGGGAATTTGAAACTCTCGATTCCAAGGTCACTGCCTCCTCTACTTCCCGAAATTTGGAAAACCGAAATGTTGAAATCCCACACCAACGGCACACCGCGTTTCATGACTTCAGGATTTTCAATGCAAAGAGTCCTGGTTCCTTGTCATCGGAATTTCTGGTATGTCGAATCTCGAATTTCTGAAATTCTGAAATTCCACACCTGATAATCTTTTTTGCGATACGGGAATTTGCATGACCAAGGATTTTGGCTTGCACTCCAAACTTATGAATCCCGAATCCCAAAAATTATCTAATGGCTCAACAGACCACGATAAATGGTCCACGTTGATTCTTGATGTCAGGGTGGTGGATTCACCCAACTCCTAACCATCTTACAGGTCCTCTGGATCCTACAGTCCTCGCGACTTCGCGAACTCTCCATGGAGAATTATGACCGCCCGATTCACTACTCAATGACTTATGTCCAACGACTAAGCATTCTCCGTCCTAAACTTGATTTCTATGCGATGGTTTCGATATTCGTCTCCCTTTGAACACTTCAAAGGTGTTATCTCTCTTGAGCTTCCACTTGCAAAATCAAGCCTCCTAAAAGAGCCCTGCTCACACTCCTTGCGGTAAACTTTCAAATAACCTATGGTTATTTGAGGTTTCTGACCCTGTACACTCTTTGCAACAGTGGTTCTCTCAATCTTCCTTCTGGATTTATAAAATCCAAGGCTTCAATTGGCCTACGCACACCTTGCACGACTCTATGCTTCACCTGTACTTCAGCTGGTATGAGAACAACGATATCTCTCCTGAGCTTTCTGATATGAAACTCAGACTCTTGTCAACGCACACCTTGCAGATGTTCACTGCACTCGTTGCAGGAATTCTCGGAAAGAGAAACAATTGAAACTCATTCTTCTCCTCTCTCAGAATTCATACACTCAACATGAAATCATACACATAACACATCATTGAAATCAAATGCATAACAGAGAAAAAAATCAACTGTAAACATACCATTCAAAAAATGTAAACAGTAAGCATCATAACACCATGAAATTTGAGTCAAAGCTTCATATGTTAACTCAAGTGATCTTATACATGGGTTCTTCTCTACAGCTCTCTGCTACAGCTCTCTAGCTTATGAATTCTGAATAATCATCTGTTGTTACTATGATACAAGTCTGAGGGTGTCTATATCCATTTTCCCTCCTACGCTTCTAAACTTTCTAATCTGACATTCATATCTACCTACTTTACATTAACAGACTTAGATGCCTATTACATCTGACAGATGAGATTAATTTCTCCAGATCTGTTCATATCTCTAAGACATAAATGTAAGTATGCTTCTCCTAGCTATTACATTAATGCTTCAGTTTTCAAAATTCAAAACGTTTTCAATAAAACATGCCCTTTTTTTCATCTGCACGTCTAGCTGTTCCTTTTGCTAGGCGCGTGCTTTAGCTTTGTACAATGCTCCTACATCATACTCCCTCGCTTGAAAATTTTCATGAACTCATGTTCATGGGCTCTTGCACGGTCTTTCCATGCTTTTGAATTTCTGCTTCATTCTCCCAATTGGCATATTCAACTGGATGTCCCTTCCACTTGACCAAGTATTCAAAATACTCCTTTCTTCTGGTCTTTCTGGTAATCCTCTTATCAATTATGCTTTCCATTTGTGGCTTTTCAGCTACAGGCATTTGTTTTGTCCATTGAATTTCTTTCTGCTCATCTTCTGCTCCTGCTTCTTCAGCTCTGTAAGGGTACAAATATGCGACATTGAATATCGGTGAGATTCTGACCCCATTAGGTAATTCAATATCATATGTGTTTGCCCCAAATTTCCTTATGACCCTGCATGGTCCAATATTTTTCATCTTCAGTTTGTTATACGTTCCCCTTGGGAACCTTTCCTTCCTCAGATGTGCAAGAATCAGATCACCAACTTCAAATTGAAGTTCTTGCCTGTGTTGATTTTATCTCCTCTTGTATTCTTGACATGAACTCTGCAATCGCTCCTTAATCTAGCTGTGAAGCTCCTTCATTCCTTCTGCAAAGTCTTCTGCACTAGCACTCCTAAATTCATTCTGATCTGCCTCTTTCAATTTAGAAACTCCTCTTGGCTGCATTCCATATACAATATGGAATGGACTCTGCCTTGTTCTTCTATTGAGTGAATCATTGTAAGCAAATTCCACCTGTGGCAGAATGTGATCCCACTGACGGTGGTGTGCAATCACTAAGCTCCTCAACAAATCTCCCAATCTCCTGTTTATGACCTTTGTCTATCCATCCGTCTAAGGATGATATGATGAGATAAAAGACAAATTTGTCCCCAAATTATTCCATAAGGTCCTCGAGAAATTCCCTACGAACTTGGTATTTCGATCAGAAATGATACTCTTTGGCAAGCCGTGAAGTCTGACGACTTCCTTGAAAAATAGGTTCCCAATATGAGTTGCGTCACTGGTTTTCTAGCATGGTATGAAATGTGCCATTTTTGAAAATCTGTCGACTACCACAAATATCGAATCACATCCTCTTTGTGTCCTTGGCAGTCCCAATATGAAATCCATGCTCATTGCGTCCCACGGCCTTTTAGGAATGGGAAATTTTTGGTATAACCCTATGTTCTGCCTTTTTCCTTTCGTGTGCTGACAAATTCTGCACCTATCCACAAATTTCTTAACATCTGTCCTCATCCCTAGCCAAAAAGATGAGCCATTCAACTTTGAGAACGTCTTGTCATGACCGAAATGTCCGGTCAATCCTCCACTGTGTTTTTCCTTCAGCAGATTCTCCCTCATGGAGCATTTTGGAATACATAGTTGATTTCCCCTTAACAATAATCCATCCTGGATCATGTATTCAGTCCATTGGCTTCTGTCTCTGAGAATTTGATTCTCAGATGCCTCATATTCCTCCTTGAAATATAGATCATCCCTGTACATTTCTTTAAGGTTATCAAGACCTAAAGTCTTGACTCTCAATTCCTGCATAAGAAAACATTTCCTGCTCAAAGCATCAACAAATTTGTTAGCAGTCCCAGAGATATGCTTAATCACAAAAGTAAAATTTTGCATTAATTCAACCCATTTAGCATGCTTTTGGTTCAACTTCTCCTATTGAGTCACAAATTGTAAATCGTGATTATCGTTGTACAAAACAAACTCCTTGGGAACCAAATAGTGTCTCCATTTCTTAAACGCTTGTATGACTACATAGAATTCCTTGTCATATGTGGAGTACTTAATCTTCGCTTCATTCAATTTTTCACTGAAATATGAGATCGGCCTGTCATCTTGGCTCAAGACTGCTCCAATTGCAAATCCACTCGTGTCACACCTGACCTGGAATGTCTTGCTAAAATCTGTCAAAAGCAGAATTGGTTGCTCAGTGATCTTCTTCTTCACCAGATTGAAACTCTTCTCTGCTTCCTCCGTCCAATGAAAAGATTTATGTCTCTTCTTGACCATATCCATCATCGGTGCACTAATTCCACTAAAGTTTTAGATGAATTTCGTGTAGAAGCTAGCCAAACCATGGAAGCTTCATACTTCAAATATACTCTTCGACGATGGCCAATCCTTAATCGCCTTTATCTTTTCCAGATCCATTTTCATCTCATTTGAAGAGATAACAAAACCCAAATAAATGAGTTATGTTCTCATGAATGACGATTTCTTCATATTAATCAAAAATTTCTCTTGCTGTAATCTTCTCATTACTGCAGCTAAATGCTTTAAGTGTTTTGCTTCTGTCTTGCTAAAAATTAATATATCATCAAGATATACAATGACGAATTTCCCTATGAAATCCTTCAGGACTTCATTCATCAACCTCATGAAAGTATTGGGCACATTCGTTAAGCCAAATGGCATGACAAGCCATTCATACAACCCCTCATTCGTCTTGAATGTTGTCTTCCAATCGTCACCTTCTCTCATTCGAATTTGATGATATCCACTTTTCAAATCAATCTTTGAAAAAAATCTTGCTCCACTCAAGCAATCCATCAAGTCGTCCATTCTTGGCAATGGAAATCTATATCTGATGGTAATATTATTGATTGCCATTGATTCTGTACACATTCTCCAGCCTCCGTCTTTCTTTGGGATGAACACTGTCGGAATAGCACATGGACTCAAGCTTTCTCGAATCAATCCTTTGTCCATTAAGTCCTAGACCTGTCTCTTAACTTCTTCATTTTCCTGCGGCCTCAACCTATACGCTTCTTTGTTCGGTAAGCTAGCTCCAGGTATAAGATTGATATGATGACTTATACTCCTGATAGGTGGCAACGAACAAGGTAGTTCGTCCACTACTATATCAGCAAACTCTCCCAGCAACTCCTAGATTTCTTCTGGTAAATCATCTATCCCTGTACTGGTCAAAACAATTTTGGGCTTCCTGACCACAATAAATTGTGTGTATTCCTTCTTCTTAACCTCATTAAGAAGTTCCTTCCCACTCATAAGAAGTATAGTGTTGCTCATTTATGTTTTCACCTCTTTATCCTTAATTAGCAACAACATGTGAGTCCTACCATTTTTCTCCAAGGTGTATGTGTTCTTTCTCTCATCATGAACTACGTTTCTATCATATTGCCATGGTCTACCCAACAATAGATGACAAACATCCATGGGAATGACATCACATAATATTTCATCTTTATATCCTCCTATTTTAAATTCAACTAAACATTGTTTAGTGACATTTACCTGATGTCCTTTTTGTAGCCACAAAACTCTGTATGGGCTTGGATGTACAACAGTCTCCAGCTCTAGCTTTTCTACCACCTCTATAGATACGAGATTATCTGTGCTACCACTGTCCACTATGACCTTGCATACCCTGTCTTTGTTTTTGCAAGTAGTCCGAAACAAACTGTTTCTTTGGGTTGGGTTCTCTGCCTCCTTCTCTGGCTTCAACATAGCTTTCCTCATCATTAAGGATCTTCTGCCCTCAATGTCTTCTGCCTCAACATTCCATCCTTGAGCTTCGACAATGTGAGTTTCACCACCATATTTCTTCTTATCTAGATGCTCATAGGATTTATGTCTGGTTTTTCCACAGACAAAGCATTTCACTTCACCTCCTCTACCTCTTCCTCTTCCTCTGGCTTGAGGAAAAGTATTTCTATTAGCATACTTCCTTCCTTGTGAGCTTCCTCCTCTCTCAGGTTGAGTTTGAGGTTTCTTCTCCTCTTCTTTAGGTTTCTGAGTTCTTCCCTGAGAAATTGTCTTGCCTCTGCTTTGACTTCTGCCTCGACCTCTTTGACCTTGCGTCTGACTCAACTTCTCTTCAGCTTTCAGAGCCATTTGATAAGCATCTTCCACAGTCCGAATGGTCATCATGCTCATCTCATATTGAATGTCATATCATAGACCATTCATCTACCTGGAAACTTTTTCATCATCGCTTTCCCAATGACCTGCTCTGATGTTTATCCCGTAGAATTATTCAGTGTGTTCTTTTACTGACATCAAATTCTGTCTCAAATTTTGCATCCTCCGAAACAGAGTGATTTGATAATCCCTAGGTATAAATTTGGCTT
>JASDQU010283448.1:0-14568 GCA_032191745.1 Picea mariana
ATAGTTTCAATTGTCATACGACATCCAATCCTTCAAGGATGAAGTATTATGTGATGTTTCCCCACTAGATGCTTTTGATGTTCTCTTAGGCAATTCATATATGTGGAAGAAGCATGCTGTTTATGAGTCTCGACCCCGCAGTGTCATTGTTTCTCTGGGGGGTCATCTCTATAGAATACCAGAGGTAGTTCCAACTACTATTCTACCTAGAAAGTGCCACAAGGCAGTCTCTCATACTGAAAAATTTAGCTTCTTCACAATCTATTCAAAAGGAGAATAGAAGGACACTGCAACCACTGCAACCTCACCCACAGCACCTTCTATCAAACAGAATAAAGTCGACAAGGTTGAAAGAAATCACAAATATTCCTTCTTCACATCATCCTCTCATGTAGCCCAACTTGTTGAATGACCTCAACCTCAATAGGTTAGTGACAAACTTCCACAAACTGAGCAGCGCGACATCTCTAGCAAGGCAAGCAGCTCACCAAGATGAAGATTCAACAAACGTTTTTCCCTCTCCCCTGGGAACTCAATGCAATGGATACCATTGCTTCCTAAGGAGGGAGGATTGATCCAGGTGTATATTGGTGGCCACCCACCTTTTCCAACTAGCTCAAAACAGTTTTCTGGCAATTTTGGCAATTTACTATTTTTAGCGGTTTTTAACTTCCGAGGACATTTTGAGGGCCCAAATGAAGGTTTTTCATGATCAAGGTTATCAATTATATCCAAAGGCATTATTGAGCCCCCAAAATTAATCTCCTTGACAATACCTTTCCAACAAGCTATCACACGCCTAAAACGGAGATCGTATGCAAAAGTTACGACCCCGGGAAGTTGATGTACTCACTTACCCAAACGGGGCCCACATGACTTTTGGAACTTCATCTCCTAGGGTTATGTTTTTGGATGTCTAGAGTTTTTGGAATTCTTGTTTATTGTAAGCCTTCAGAGCCTCATTATAACCCTCTTCTCGTGAATTAGAGTAGTCGTCACATCTCTTCTCAGAGATAAGTTGCCACCATTCCAGTGAGTCTTTCACTCTGTATTTTTACAGTCTATGTACATTTATTTTGTTAATAGACATCGTGTATTACTCTATATATGTGTTTATGGTTACATCTCTGATATATTTCTGTTATATTATTGAATATCTGTGATATCTCTATGCATTACTTTATTATATCTCCGATCTCATTTCGTGTTGAAAATAATCCGGATCACCGTTTGACCCCGTTCGAAGTGCGTTGGGTTCGTGACGATGAGGGCTATGTACCTATTCATTTTGAGGTGATTCTGAACACTTTGATTTTTGGGCTAAAATTTGACCCTTGGTCCAGATTCTCATCATAGTTGCAATACTGAAAGATGAGTGTTTGAGGTACTCATAAGTACACTACAAACTTTCCTGGTGAGTTGGAAACATATGCATCTAGATTTTGACTTGATATCTAGATGGTTGGAAAGTGATAAAGGAAAACGTGTGTACAACTAAAGGAAGGACATGTCATGGTGATTATTTAAAGGTAAAGAGTGTGACTCATAAGGACAATTACCCTTGTCATGATGATTAATATTATGACAACAAAAAGACCCAAAAACTAAGACTTATAAAACCAGATGACTCCAAATAAAACAAAACCAAAGTGCTTTACCCCCTACAATTCTATGTGCTAACACCTACCACATTTTTGTGTTTTGGCCTTGAGACAAGTTACCAAGATTGATTCTTCTCTATTTGATCAATATCTTCATTCATGGATTTAATTCAATATTCATCTTTCTTGTCCTCCACAAAATCGTTTGGTTCCATTAGGGAGAGCATTTCTTTTTATGATTCATATGTTAGCCTTCTTCTCATTTCAAACTAAACACTTGTATTGGCTATGATTTGACTTTCAAGATGATCTCTATGTACTCTCCTTGATGGGACTCTTGATTCTTGTCTTGGTGATGCTTCCTCTTTTTTGCTTCTTCACTTTGAGATTCATCTTCTTGTATTTCTTTGGTTTATTCTTCAACATCATCATCTCTTCTTCTTTCATCAACTTATGAATTGTCTTAAGAATTGATTCTTCTTGATGTTGGATCATCCACCTTTACATTTGAACTTTCTAAAATTTTGTGAAATATCATATTGTATCATTTGTGATGCAGGACCATGGCTCCACCTCAGCAGTGCACATTTCAGGAGAAAGAGAGGCATTGAACCTCTCGCATTTTTTAATTTTGAAATCAGATCCCATGGGGATTTGCATTGTAAGGCTTTTAATTTCAAGCCATGCCTTTGTACAGGTAGTGGTTGTATTTCGATTAAAGGGTTACTCCATGAACAAACCCTAATCCTGAGGTGTTAATTATCTTTAATCATATTTTTAACCTTTAAGAGTTGATCTACGTTATGGATTGACTCTTATTATTTTGGTATCACACTTCCATATTGATCCAACATTCTATGATCAATATTTGTTGTCCATTCTCGATCCATAAAATTTATGATCTCATTGTCTTTCAACCTCAACCATCCAATAATTGTTCCTCTGGAGTTACTCTGGGCATATTGTATTTACTGGATCATTAAGATCAATATGTCTGATCTGTAATCAAGAGGATTATAGATTATCCATCTCACCAACATGGAATTCTCTGTTTAAAACAATTATAACTATTGTTATTTATATGATGGGAAATTTTCAACCACTCAAGCTACGCATCGAATGGGAAAATAAAATAGAGTTGAACACCCAGAATTCGAAATGGGAAAAAAGAGTTGGCCAAAATCAAAGTCAGTTTCGAGGAAAAATAAGTCGACCAAAGTCGTGTCGGAAAATAAAATAGGTTCGACCACCTGGAAGTTGAAATGGAAAAAAAAATCAGTCAAAATGCAATTTGGTTTCGAGGAAAAACAAGTCGACCGAAGTCAAGTCAAAAAATAAAATAGAGTTGACCACATAGAAGTCGAAATGGGAAAAAAACGAGCCGGCCAAAATGCAAGTCGGTTCAAGGAAAAGTAATTTGACTAAAGTTGAATCGAAAAATAGTCAAGAAATGCAAGTCAAAGTCGAAGGAAATGCAATTCAAAGTCAAATTTATCCAATTTGAAGTCAAGGGCAATGTAGGTCGAAGTTATCCAAGTCGAATTTGAAGGTAATGCAATCCGAAGTTATCCAAGTTGAATTCAAAGGAAATGTAATTCAAATTTATCCAAGTCGAAGTTGAAGTAAATGTAAGTTGAAGTTTATCCAAGTCAAAGATTAAGAAGTCTAATAGAGAATTTCATACCAGACTCTTTTACAAATTTTATTGAGCACCAGATTTTGATCTTTCCTCTTTGCATTTATATATGACAAATTTAGTATCCATAAGTAATCATTGTTTAGACAATGCATGCGTTTGAAAATATCATATGCACAATTTTGATGATGATGACCATAATATTGACCTCTTTGCATCAATGCCAATACCAACATCACATACCCTCTTTAAAATCAATGTCAACTTCGTAACATCATGTCCAATATTGAGCATATTTATCTCCTTTGACATCAATTCCAACACCATGTACAACATTCTCTCCCTTTGAAATTGATGGAAACATAGTAAAAACCCCTTATTTTTTAATTTGGTTTTACTATTTATCCTCCCCCTTTGACAACAATTACAAAAGGGATGTTTATTTGCTCCCCCTGAGGTTATACTCCCCCTGTCCATGTACTCCTCCTCTGATGAAACCTATGCAATTAAATTAGATATGGATATTACCCCCAATTTCTGTCTAAGGTGTTCAAAATTACTCCTAGGTAAAGGTTTTCTGAATATATCTACAATCTATTCTTTAGTATCCACATATTCCACTTTAACAACTTTTCGATAAACTTGTTCCCTTAAAAAATGAAATTTGATTGGGATATGCTTGGTTTTTTATTGCTTGACAAGATTCTTAGAAAGGTTTATGGCACTGGTATTGTCACAGTTAAGAAGAATTGGATGATTATATTTTACCTGTAAATCTTCTATAGTTTGTTTCATCCAAATGACTTGAGTACAGTAGGAGGAACCAACAATATATTCATCTTCTGCTATAGATAGTGATATGGAGGGTTGTTTTTTCCTTAGCCATGACACAAGATATTCTCCTATGAAGAATGCACCTCCACTAGTGCTCTTTCTATCATCAACAATTATTGTGCAATCTGCATCAGTATATGCAATTAATGTGAAGTCTTTTGTTTTTGGATACCATAATACAAAATCCAAGGTGCCTTTGAGATATCTAAAAATCCTTTTAACTTCCTTCATATGTGTCGCTTTAGGTGTATATTGAAATCTATCCACTAATCCTACAACTTGAATGATGTCTGGTATTATTTCTATTGCATATAATAGGGTACCAATCATTGATATATACATGGTTTGGTATACATCTAGTGATTCATCCTCTTTTCTTAGTTTGCATCCTGTAATCATAGGAGTGCTCATAGGTTTGCAATCTTCCATTTGAAATTTCTTCAACATTTCTTTATTGTATTTGGTCTGAGATATGAATATTTCTTTTTTTGATTGTGACATTTCTATCCCTAGGATGAATGTTAGTTCACCAAGGATTGATATCTCTAATTTCTTTCGCATTTCTGTAGAAAATTGTTTGCTTAAAGGATTTATATTACTTCCAAAGATGATATCATCCATATATACTACAACAATAATCATATTCTGATTTTCAATTTAAATGTAAAGATTGTTGTCAGTAGATCCTCTTTAGTATCCCCATTGTTGTACATGTTTATCAAGTCTTGAAAATCATTCCCTAGGAGCTTGTTTGAGACCATATAATGATTTCCTTAATTTGTAGACATAGTCTTTATTTTCAGATAACATAAATCCTTCATGTTGTTCTATATAAACTTCTTCCTCTAGATTTCCATTTAAGAATGTTGATTTGACATCCATTTGATATATTTTGAATTTTTTAAAACATGCAAATTCCAAGAACATTATGATAGCTTCTAATCTAGCTATTGGGGAAAATGTTTCCTCAAATTTAATCCCTTCTACTTGTGCATATCCTTTGCACACTAATATTTCTTTATTCCTTATAATTTTACCATATTCATTAACTTTATTTTTAAAAATCCACTTGGACCCTACTGTTAGCACTAGAATTTGCACCTAGACTGCAATAGGTGTAAGCCTAGAACCCATCATAATATAAATGGATTGAATTGGTTTGAGTAGGTGGATCATCAAGACTAGGAAAGAAAGGGAGAGTGCAGACATGCAGTTTGATTTACCCTTTGCAGAGTGTAGGGAGAGTGCAGACATGTCTTCACTCTCCCTTTATGCAGGCATATATAGGTGATGTTTTTATCTTTTCTCCAAAAATATGAAATGGGTCGGGCTGGTTGTTTTTCATCAAGTCAAAATCATCATTTTTTTCCTCCACAGAAAATTCCATAGGAACCCAGATCGTGAATTGAAATTTATGATCAAAACAATACTCTATTGTGTGCTAATTGCTTACAAACTATCCTCAATTACGAGTTCGCAACACCAGTGAGTCCAGGCACTGCAAACTTTCCTGTAGTATTCTGTTTCACTTTTTCAAAGATTCAACACCTAAAAATTATACCAAGAGTCTATACATGCAACAAAACTTCATATCTTGATATATCCTTGGATAAAAACACAAAAATGCTAAGTCTAGGTCAAAAATCATAACCATCATTAAATGTTGTAAAAGCATGTAACAAAAAACTTATACAAAAATTATGTTGATTTTGGAAGATCAATTGTATTCATCTTTTTGTTTTGGAGCTTCTTTTGGTATCCACCTTGGCCAACATGTCTAAGCTTCTCTTTTCCACTTCTTCTCTGAAAGGTTGTAACTGTGCCTTCAATTTTGTGATTTCAGCCTTGTGGGTTATGTTCTGCCTATAGACATTCTTGAGTTTCCTGTGAAGGGGAAAAAATCTCTTGGCTAGGAACCTTTACTTAAAGCTGATACATCTTGGTTTGATGTTGGTTCTTTGTGATCCTGAACTGGTCTTGGAGAAAGGTATCCAATATTGAACAATTTTCTTCATCCAGTTTGCAGCTCCAATTTCAAAATCAAATAGAGCACTTCAAGGAAACTGTTAGAGATTTTGTGACAAAATACTTGAAAATTTAATTAAATGAAGGCACTGAAAACAATAAAATTCCCCTTGACATGTTTATTAGTTTTAATAATGAAAGATGAGTGTATGAGTTACTCATAAGTACACTACAAACTTTTCTAGTGAGTTGGCAACATATACATCTGAATTTTGACTTGAAATCTAAACGGTTGGAAAGTGACAAAGGAAAATGTGTGTACAACTGAAGGATGCTTCCTCTTTTTTCCTTCTTCACTTTGAGATTCATCTTCTTGTATTTCTTCAGTTTATTCTTCAACATCATCATCTCTTCTTCTTTCATCAACTTATGAATTGTCTTAAGAATTGATTCTTCTTGATGTTTGATCATCCACCTTTACATTTTAACTTTCTAAAATTTTGTGCAATCTCATATTGTAGCATTTGTAATGCATGACCATCGCTCCACATCAATAGTGCACTATCATTCCAACACATCAACGTGCATTTCAGGAGAAAGAGAGGCATTGAACCTCTAACATTTTTTAATTTTGAAATCAGATCCCACGGGGATTTTCATTGTAAGGATTTTAATGCCAAGCCATGCCTTTATACAGGTAGTGGTTGGATTTCGATTAAAGGGTTACTTGTAGTAGGCCCAGATTGTAGTTAGGTATGGGTAAACCTTTATGAGACCTCAATGTAATTGATGAGGTTAGGTGAGAGAGGATGAGCTCACAGAGCCCCTCTTTGATAATGAGATATTTTTTCAGATCTCAAAAAAAAGGGGAAAGAAAGAAAGGTAGATAGTTAGAGAAAGATAGAGAGGTCTAGGTAGAGAGGCCTTAGAGGTAGAATAGTATAGAGAGAGAGAGAGAGCTAGAGAGAACTGAGACTTGTTACAGTCCAATTTTTGTAAATCATCTGTATAGACACACATAAATAATAGAAAAGTAGTGTTTCCTGCATATCGTGTGTTTATGTATGCTTTACATGTTTTTATGCATTTTCATGTTTTGAATGCATAACTGGTGAAATATTGCCTGAATTTCAATTGTTTCTTGTTTTTGAGTTTCTGAGTGCAATGAGTGCACATAGTCCGCAAGGAGTGTGTTGACAGAGTTCTAATATTAAGAGAAAGATCAGGAGGGATATCGTTGAACTTGCATCAACAAGAGTGCAAGGGGTGCATGGGAAGATCTCTGTATTGATTTTAGAGAGGACCAGAGTTACTGAGGACTCGGTAAAGCTCTATCAGGTGGGCATTGAGCCAGTGCAAGTGTGCACAGGAGAAATCCATGTCGAGTTCGAGAGAGAGATAGAGTTACTGAATAATCTGTGAGGAAAATCTCTGCAAGCAGTGCATCGAGTAGAAGAATGCCAGGAATGCGAGAAGCATTTCTTGTTCAAGAAATTCTTCGAGATTCTGAGTTTGACGAAATCCCGAGAATGCAAGGCGTGTGTGGGGGATAGAATTATTTGAGGAGGTCAAGTTCATAAGGGATAACGTAAGGAGAGTTCATGAGACATACTTATTCTAAGTATATAATCTCACAAGAGATAATTCCTTTAGACACGCAAGCGAGACCAAGATTCAGGTTCGTAGGATGGAAGTTCAAAGGATGAGACTTTTTGAACATGGACATAATTTTCTAAGTTGAAGAAAATTCCAAGATCAGGAGGAGGAGAAACATCAGCCATCTAATCGTTTGTAGTGAGGAGTTTGGACCGTTACATCCACGACCAAGCAGAGGAGGAACGGGCGTAGGAGGAGATCAGATTTGAGTCGTCAGATCTGGGCATGGGGACCAACAACCATTGGATCTAGAGGAACGTGCACGAGGTTAAACTTTTTGGAGTTGCATTGGAGAGTGGGTTTTGCAAAGCTGTGAAGTCCCAACCATCCATCGAAAAGGACATGTGGTAGCAGCTCAACATTTCACTGAGTTGCGACTCAGAGGAGTCAACAGGAAGGTTCATGAGAACTCGTGAAACATGAACTCACGAATAGATCCCAGTCATTGGATTGAGCAGAGGAGAAGATCTGGACCGTCGAAATCCATGTCCAAATAACGTGAAGAGCATGCAAGAGGAGAATATATTTGAGCCATCAGATCTGGTGCGTGGACCAATAGTCATTGGATCTGGAGGAGAGTGTAGGAGAGAAGTTCTAAAATCATCAGGACCATCCATCGGGAAGGACGCATGGCAAGCACTCAGTGTTTTGTTGAATCCAAGAGGGAGGAGGTTAAAGAACATAATTGTTTGAACTCACGATGTCTAAATTCATGATTTGATCATGGTCATCCATAAAGGACGGCACGTGGCGAAAGGTCATCATTTCACTGACTCACAGAGATGAAGAGTCAAATAAGGGAATAGATCACAGTCATTGATCGTTATGACATCATTAGAGCCATCCATTTGGAGGGACGTGTCACGAGGGATCAAACTTTTGCTGACTCACTACTGGAGAAAGTTAAAAGGGCATATTTGAGAACTCGCGAGGTCCGAACTCACGATATGGTCTAAGTTTTCATATCAAAAGAGAGTCATGACCATTGATTTGGGTGAGGGGACATCAGAAGTTCGGGGATCAGGCTTTTGAAGGACACGCATTAGGTTGTATTCCAACTTCACAAAACGCAAAGTCCCGACGCAGTCGGAGGATTAGCCTCAGGTCATAGGAGAGGGTCACATGGACGGAGGCCAAAGGAGGAGCTAAGGAAGTTAAGCCCTTTTCGGAGCTCGGGAGTTGGAGGAGTTGGGGTGCCTTGCATTGAAAGTTCTGAAGTCAAGAAACACAACTCACCATTAATCCCTTGTTGGGAATAGGCTATTGGGAGAATCAAGGTGGCTCACACGTCGAAGTCTCGACACGCGAAGTCTCGAAACACTTCTTTTGTAGGCGCGCGGTCACAGACTGTGGTCGCTTGGAGGTGAAGACCGTGCTTGGTGCTTGTCCACACAGGATGAGTTTCATAAAAGGACCTGTGGATTTGTTTCATAGAGGTTCCAACACGGACGAAAGAGTTGTTCCAGCTCAAGGAGGGAGAATGATCCAGAGTCCGGGAGGTCGCAGAAACCTGAAGGGTAGGGGACTGCATCAATTTGTAGTCATTTTTATTGGATGAGTAACCAAGATATATTCCTTGATCTGATCTGGAATCACATTTTCCTATATTATCATCATCTCTTATTATATAACATTTTCTCCCAAAGACTCTGAAGTGTTTGATTGATGCCGGTATGCCAAACCATAACTCATATACTGTGTTTTCATGCTTAACTCTAAGTTGAACTATGTTAAGCATGTACACTATTGTATATATTGATTTTTTCCAATAGATATCTATAAGTTTGGCTTCATTTAACATAGTTTTAGCTGCTTCCTGGACTATTCTATTTTTCCTTTCAGCAACTCCATTTTGTTGAGGAGTTCTTGGAGATGAGATATGTCTTTTAATTCCATGAGTTCCAAAAAACTTATTGAACTCATCTGAGGTAAACTCCCCTCCATTTTCTGATCTTAAGCACTTGATTTTGAGATCAATCTCGTTTTTAACATGTGCTTTGAAAGTATTGAATTTTTTGAAATCTTATGATTTCTCTTTGAGAAAGGATACCCAATTCATCCTTGTATAGTAATATATGAATAAAATGAAGTAATGTTCACCTTCCATGCTTTTATTTCTTGTTGGTCCATAGAGGCCAATGTGAACAAGTTCTAATGGTTTATATGTAGAGTATTATTTTGTCTTGAATCTTACTCTTGTATGCTTTCCATGTTGGCAGTGTCTACAAACAGAGTTTGAAGGTTTAATAATCTTTGGCATATCTCTCACAGCTTTCTTTCTATTGACTTTTATTAAATTGTCAAAACCTATGTTTCTCATTCTTATGTGACATAGCCAACTTTCATATATTTGGATCATGCAACATTTTTATTCTTCTTCTATGTTTAAGATATAAATATTTCTTGGCTTCCTTGGTGCAACAACCACTAGTTTTGATGAGTCTTATTTTCTAATTTCACATTTTTGGGAGTCAAATATGTGTATGTGTCCTTGATCAAAATTTTGACTCACATTGAGGATATTAGACTTCAAATTTTCAACTAATAGCACATTTAATGCTTTAGCTTTATTATTTCCTAGACTGATTATTCTCTCCAAATGTAACACTTCCTTTTTCTTTCTTTTTCAGACTGGGGAATTTGTCTTGATCTCTAATCATATGTTTTGAACACACACTTTAAACATACCATTGAATCATTTTATCTTTAGCATATAAGGCTACCTTACACTATGTTTCCTTTTCTTCCATTTGTTTTTCTTTGCATGCATTCTTATTATTTTATTCTTGCATTTTGGAAGATTTTATGGGAAGATTTGGTAGTCTACAATCACTAGATTTGTGACCATAATTGTTGCATTTGTGGCATTCAACATTTTAATTTTGCCGTGGAGAGAAAGTATTATAATTTGTGTTCCCTTGATTATTATTACTTGTAACATACCCATCCATCCTGGGGCCAGGGCATGCTACCAAAAATCTCTACTTTGTTCAAACTATGATATAAATATAATGAAAATTTAACAGATATAAACATTTTGCTCATACAAAGATTCATGCGAAAGTGATAGTAAACACATACAAGCAATAAACACAGGAAATTTTGATAAACTTCATGCATGTACTTAAACACAACATGTAAAATTAACATAGAATTGGTACTTATCTTTTTATGAAAGCCAGCGACTGCATGTAGACCTTCCACAAACCTCCCAACCTTAGACCACGTTGCTCCAATATATCAGCAATGGGTCACCCCCAAGCTGGGACTAAACTCCACTCAGGGTAAAGGAAATCCTAAGCTATGTTGAGACTATGGAAAGGGACACAATGCAATAGGAAGGATTCCCTCCAAGAAGCCTACTTATGCCCACCGCTCACAAACTCTTATTCCCCACATTCCTATCCCACCCGAGGAATATGCACCTTCATTATTCCACAGTCCATCGTATGCTCCACTTCCCTTCCAAGGCTTCAGAAACAGGACAGACCAGGAATTCCCACAGATTTGTAGCTGTTGTTGGACTCCCTCTAGCAGAAATCACTTTCCCAACAATCTCTTTCACCTGGAGAGAGTTTCTCACAGGCCTGACAACCTAATTCTTCAATCCACGAGCCTAACAACCCACCTCTTTTGTCTAGCTCCTAAGTCAAAGGGGTAACCAAAGTAGAAAAATAGGGTAAGGAAGGGTACAGGATCAACAAAAATACCAGTGTGCGCTAGTTACAGTGGTTGTAGAATTCAACGATGGCGAAAAGGGTTGTGTGAATGCTCAATCTGTGTGCATGCGTGAGTGGGGAGCCTAGAAATAATTGTGATCGAACCCACACAATGATGGATTTCCCCCCATAAATTTACATGTTCCCAGGTTGGCACTTGTCTGTCTTGGGAGATCGTTCCTTTCCACTTGGAGTTCGTTCCTCTCCCCAAAGGAACTTAGGATAAGACATTTTAATTCTCCATCCTTAGTATTTTAGGAAAATACATTATAATATTCCCTTGGGTTAATCCCTCAAGCTTAGCCCCTTTTTCCTATCCTCTCAACCCCTTCCCTTTCCTTTCCCAGTGGATCATAGTCCCCCATAACTCTTTCTTCGTGGTCGGTCTACACACAATGATGTAATTATATTAATGATGTGAGTATTTACATATACAAAATTCAAGGTCCTGGCCTTCAACATCTAGGCTCTCCGGCCTAATAAACACATAAGCCTCATAACTTATAAATACTTGGCTCACCAGCCTATAAACATAATTACAATTCTGCAGGGGCTTGTCCTTGGGGTATTACAATCCCCTCCCCTTATTTATGTATTGTCCTAAGTGCATCATATTTACATATTACAACAATATTTTCAAAAATCTTCAAAAAGATGCGGGTATTCTGCTTACATAGCATCTTCATGCTCCCAAGTTGCGTCCTCAGGACCGTACTAGGTCCATTATACCTTTATAATATCTATGGCTTGATTCTTGAGCTATTTGATTTTTTAGTCTAGAATGCGTACCGGATGCACTTGAAAAGTGATTTCTTGATCCACCTGAATCACATTCCAATCAATAACATGATTAGCATCAAGTATATATTTCTTAAAAAGTGATACATGGAATACATTATGTATAGACATATAAGCTATTGGTCCAATCCTCTCTAGGATTTCAAACAACCCACAATATCTAACTTCCAACTTGGAACAGTTTCTCAACTTCAGGGAAATTTTGTTGGCCTTCACCTTCAAGAATACATGATCACCCACTTTAAATTCCCTATGAGTTCTTCCCTTGTCAGCATAGATTTTTTGCATGTCTTGGGCATCCTTTAAATTATGTTTTATCTTCAACACTTTCTCTTCCATTTCCCTAAGAAACTTTGGCCCAATCATTGCTCTATTAGCTAGGTTGTGCCATCTTATTGGTGTGTTTCACTTTCTGCCATAAAGTGCCTCAAATGGGATCATCTTCAATGATGCTTGGTACCCATTGTTGTAGTAAAATTCTACCAAGTGTATATAATATTCCCATTTAGATGGTTTGTCCATCACATACATCCTTATCATATCCTCAATCACTTGGTTCACCCTATATGTTTTCCCATCAAAATTGGAATGATAACTTGTGATGAAGTTCAGATTTGTTCCAAACCCTTCGAATAATCCCCTCCATAACTTCGAGGTAAAATTTGGGTCTCTTTCAGAGATAATTTTATTGAGTATGTCATGCAAGCATGATACTTCCTTCATATAAATATCAACAACATTGGTTTCCTTGCGAGTAACATTTGTAGGATTGAAATGGGCAGCTTTAGTAAGCTTTTCCACCACTACCATGATAGCATCATGTTGCTTTCTTGTTCTGGGAAATTTGGTGATGAAATCTATTGTCACCACTTCCCATTTCCACTCAGGAATGGGCAATGGTTGCAACAACCCAGTTGGGTGTCTATGCTCATCCTTGACCTTTTGACACTACAATCATTTAGCAATGTACTCAACAATCTCCTTTTTCATGTCTGGCCAATAATATTGGCTCTTGACTACTGCAACTATTTTCTCATATCCTGGGTGTCCATCATAAGGTACATTATGCATGTCTTTCAAAATCATACTCCTCAATTCATGGGAATTGGGTAAATAAATTATGTTCATATACAAGACAATTACAACATTTCCCAATTCATAATCTTCAACCTTCTACTACATTTTACCTTGTTGTAATTTTGTTACCAACTCCATGTACTACAAATCTACTTTTGCAGCCTAAAAAATTCCTCCTTTAAGATCAATTTGATACATGCTAATGGATGTAGCATGCAGTCCATGCACTCTCCTACTGAGTGAATCAGCCACCTTGTTCTCTTTTATTTTGATGTTCTTGATACGAAAGTCATACTCACAGAGGAATTCCAACCATCTTCTCTTCCAATCATTCAAAGTTGGTAGATCAAACAAATATTTCAGACCATGATGGTATGTCCTCATCTAAAACCTATTTCCCATGAGGTAGTGTCTCCATTTACTAAAGTTGTGCACTATGGCTTCCAACTCCAAATCATGAGTGGCATAGAGCCTTTCATGCTCTTTCAATTTTTTTGATTCAAAACATATCACAAACCCATTATGACTGAGGAGTCGACCAACTCCTTATTTTCATGCATTTATGCAAACCACAAAATCTTCATTTGGATCTGAAATCCTCATAATTGGAGCACTGGTTAACAATTGCTTCAATTGTTGGAATCTCTTTTCACATTTTGATGTCCATTGAAACTTCTTCAGCCCCTTCCTTTGCAAGGAAGTGATTGGGTGAGCAATCCTCGAAAACCCTACAATAAATATTATGTAGTAGCCAGATAGACCCAAGAAGGATCTGAATTCTGTCACATTCTTAGGTGTTGTACACCGTTTAATGAACTCAATCTTTTCATTGTCCACTATTATCCCTTCTTCAGATATTATATGCCCCAAACAATGAATTCAATTTTGATAAAATGAGCACTTGCTCAGTTTGGCATACAACTAGCGCTCTCTTTACACTTGTAACACCATCCTCGAGTGATGCTCATGTTATTCTCTTGACTTGGAATATACAAGGATTGTCAGTGTTTTATGGAAACCTGCACAGGAGATCTAGCTAAAGCATACACAAACAAAGCTTATCAACAAAGGAAGATACACAATGAAGAATGAGAATCAATGCATATTATTATTTGATCAATGAGTGAGTTATATCCACTCATATAGGAAATGACATCATATAATTAGGAATGCATGCATAATAGTGATGGTCTAATATTAGAAAGTCTAAAATAGAACTAGTCAGTTAACTCCCACTGAACTAGTGTGCCGAAAATAGAAATTTCTCCAACACCCCCCCTGA
>JASDQU010283449.1:0-10164 GCA_032191745.1 Picea mariana
AAATCATCGTTTGAAGCATAGAAGAGGTTATTGCTTTCATAGCATACATGTAGCTACATACGAACAAGATATTGTAATCAAGTGGGGCATTGATAAATTCAATGTCGATGAGGATGCTTTTTCCCCCAAGTTCTACGGGGACATTTTGGAAGAGCCCTTTAGGGGACGATGGGCGACCGTCATAATCTCTAAGGGTGATGGTGGATGGTACTAACTCAGGTGAGTCAATTTTTTTCCATACTACTTTGGACATGATGCATGTGGATGCACCTTCATCATTGATGAATCGATGAACTATGATGTTGTTGATCTTAATTGGTATCTGAAAGGATACTAGGGTAGGGAGGCATGGTTCTCTGCTATCTAGATCAAAGGTGATGATTCTAGTATCGGTTGGGTCGACTTCCCCTAAGGAAGAAAGAAAGGATTTTCACTGAGTTGGACAAGTTTGGCATACCTCCAATACATACATGGTTGTAGGATACTATGATAAGTTGTCGGTCAGGCTGTACTTATGGGTTTCCCTAGCATTAGGGTTATTTACATTCCATCATAATGGCATACGGGGAATACAAGCATTTGGTTCAGTGTTAGGGTGTGGAATCATCAATGGTTTTCTGACTGTAGCTAGAGCCACTTCTGAGGTGGTTGGGGTAGATTCAAAGGGAACACCGTATTGCCGACCGCGTGTTTGCAAAAAAAAATCTTCTTCACTGGTAAGGAGGATATTGTGATCGGCTAGATTTCCAGGTTGATTGGGACCTCAATTTTGATACTGCCCCATTTGGGGTGGAGCAGGGTGTACCTCCTATTGGGTATTCATCACACCTTGGTGTGGAATAGGGTTTTTCAAAATAGTAGGAGGTGGTGTTTGCAAATATTGTTGTGGGGCCTACTGAGGGAAGGCAACACTGGAGGATATTGCGCGTTCATGGATTCTTTCATCTATTTGAAATCGAAAATTTGGGGGAGATGGTGAGTATAATGTCCATACTCACCACATAGAGCACAAGGGAAGTTAGTTCAGAGGTTATTGTTCTTCCCTTGTCATGGTTGATTGTGATTGTTGCCCCCTTAGGGGTTTTGGTTGCCCTAATTCTGGTTGCCCCTAGCGAGATGGTTTTGTTGGGGGTTATTTCCTCCTGGTCTTGGGTTATTATTGTTTCAACTTTTCCCTTTATTCTTGGAATTATTCGATGGATGGGATGGATTTTCTATATTTAGTTGTTCAAAAGTCTGAAGCTGTTGAATGGGAGGTGGTTGAAAAAATTTAATTCTAGCCTGTGGTTGTCCTTGTGGAGGAGCAACTGGCTGGGGAGGACCAATAAATGGAAAATATGGATTATTTTTTGGAGATGAACCATTTAGCATGTAGGAATTTGAAGCACTTCCACTGCTGTTGATGTTATATGAAAGGGTTGAGGGTGAATTCATACTTGGTTGAGAGACCAGATGCATCATGGGTACTGATGGGGGTCCACCCAATGGTAGAGGGGGAGCAACAGGATATGGTTGTTGGTGAGTGTGAGGATGGAAATAAGACATCCCTCCATATGTTTTTTGATATTGAGGTGCACCATAAGTGGGTGACAGGTGGTCATAAGGGTTGAGATGGGTCATAGAACCAATCAGCCCATCCACAACGTGGGACATCCTAGGCTTGTCCTGGCCAAATGGTATGGTTCTAGGTGCATCAGGAAATACTGTGTATAAGTAACTTGACTGAGCATAGATGAGCTCAAAATTTTGGGCCTTGCTAATGGCTTCCTCTTCCGACTGAGAAAAATTGGATGCCACATCCTTGGAAATAACAGAGACGAGTGATTTGAGAAACCGATCAAGACATTGTTCTTTGGTGGTTTCCGCTTTACAAAAATTATGTCGTTGACACCATTCATGGATGTGGTCGGATATATGGATATCAATGTTTTGTTTGAACTCATAGAGAAGTTCTAAGCTAGTATCATGACAAACTGGTAGTTGGAAAAAGGACAAAAAGGCTTTGGCCAATGATTCAAAGGTCACATGGGACCCCGATTTTTCATCCACATACCATTTAGATGATGAACATGTGAGAGTTATTTGAAATAACCTCAAGTGGATGGAATCATATGTAATGTTGTTTGAAGAGCACCATAAGTGAAATTTCATAACATGGTTGGCGGGGTCTTCCCCTGGTTTTCCTTCAAATTTTGGAATATTTGAAGGTAGTTTGGTAGGCATATTGGGCCATGTGGGGCCATGTAAAATGGGATCATTCATGAGTTTGGTCAAATCAAGAATCTTGAGGGATGCCAAGCATGGCATAGGGATATTTGTTGGAGGATTAGTTCCAACAATCATGTGAGTAGATAGTGGACCTGTCCCTCGAGAGAGAGTTGGTGGGGTTGTACTTCTCCCTTGAGAAGAATTTTGACCCCCGCTTCCTTGTGACAGAGAACTAATGGATGGATGGACTTTGGAATTGGACCCAAGAAAAGTGGACCCAAGTAAAGTTGATCCCAAAATATTAGCACTCACGAGGGTGTGAGATGGTTGAGTTGGTGAGTTGGCAAGACTAGGGACTCCTCCTAGAACAGTAGGTAGATTTTGCAAGCGTCTAGAATGACGAGGATTATGTGGGTCCCCTATGGTTTCCGAATAGCAAAAGTGAATGTGTGAAAATGGTGACAAGAGAGAAAATAAATGAAAAAGAGCTTTGTATATTTTTTACCTTCACAATATAACTCACAATTTCATGTAATCAAATGACCATCATACATAAATCAATTGTAAAATAAACAAGCATGTGGATAGGTGTATTTTGTCTGCATTGGGGAACAATAAAAAAAAATGCTCATGTCCTAAAAGATGTATCATCCTTCCTCTCAAATAGCATTTGGCCTTCCAATAGCACTCAACAGTGGGATCTGAAGCCACCAAAAGAGGAACTAGTGAAGGTTGAAGTAACCAGTTATAATGAGTTGTAGAGGGTGCATATCTCGAAAGAGATGGCGATATTTTGGAATAGCCACACGAAATCTGATCAAGGTGCAATTGCAACTCACAATCGCCACTTGGGTGCATATCCTAAATTTTGGCCACTAGGTACCTCGGTCAAAGTGCGACATTTAGATTTTTGGCCTCAGAAATGGGTCATGGGTTGTATTCCTTCACAAGAGTTGGGTGACTCAAGGAGGGATGCGTAGAACAACCAGACCTCAACCTTCGACTCTTCACGGGTATCTCCCTTCCTTATGGTGTAGGAACACTTTGACTTGGAGGATTTTAAAGTTATCTATTTCTCAACTTCTATTGTTTGAAAATGTGAGAACTAGATAACAGGGGGTTATTTGGATGCCTACCCCCAAGATCCTACCTAGACTAAAAATTTGTTTTGGTACCTCTTGTGGAGGAAAATTTAGTGTGTTATTAGAAATTTTTTAGATGTGGTGGGATGAGATATTGGGGTCATGGACCAACCTCATTTGAATTAATTTGGGTGTGAATAATTTCCAAAGAAGTATTTGAATATTTCGAAATTCCTTTGGATAAAACCTACTTCAACCTCCACTATTCAAATAGAAATTATGTGTGTGAGGAGTGGATTTATGTGCAAGAAAGTGACAAGTGTGCAAATATTTTAATAAGTTAAGTGCGAGATTGCAGCATGTGGACTTCCTGTGGTCCTTACAAATATTATTTACCTAGCTTACTATGTGTATTTGGTACAACCTTGTGGAATATTTAAATCCCTAAAGAGATAGCATTGTGGACATATGGGTCCTTACAAATCCTTTAAACTCCCTAAAATGTTGTCTATACTAAGAAAGATTTGAAACTATCCTATATTTGGAGACATGTGGCTATGTATGGGCCCATTACTTTGATATTTAAACTTCCCTAGATTGTGATCTAAACTAAGAAATAATTTTAAGAAAATATCCTAAGATTGCAAACATGTGGGCATATATGGGCCCTTACAAAGCTTTAATATGGTTTCAAAACACTAAGAGGAACCCTAGGGGGTTTTGTCCTCTCCTAAAGTTTTTTTTTTTAAGGGAGATGAAATGTCCCTTTAACCACCTTTATGATTCCCGAGATCACACTAGGGTGTGGGAGAAGAGCATACTTGAGTGTCAAAGTTAACTTATAGTCCCAATTTAAGTGATTTCTGTATGAAAGAAATAACTTCAACTTAAAATTTTACAAGCCAAATGAGCCATCCATGTGGAAACAAAGAAAAAGTGGAGAATAATGATTCTTTTTACCCCCTAAGTGCCCATGTTATCTAACCTTTATTATGGGAAAGAACTCTAAGTGGATTGTATTTTCCATACAAAGTGAAGAAAAATAAAAATCTGAAGGCTAGGGGCTCTCAAACCATGCAAAAAAAACCCTTACAATTTTGAAAAACTAGACTTATGCGTAGGTTATAGTTTTGACAGGCACATAGAGGGCACACAATGCGCAGAGTAATGAAGCATGTTTTGTGCATAGTGCAAAGAATGTGTGTCTGTGGGTAGGAAAAGCTGCACACTTCCTGTCACCTGTCGAGGGAGAAATTTCCAAGTGAAATACTCCTTCCCCGGTCTAAATTTTGACTTTGGCAGGTTGGGCTAGGCCGGTTTTGGTACCTGCAAGTAAAAACAATCAAAATGAAGTTCTCCCAAGGATCAAATAGGGAGGAATTTGATATCATTCCCCATTATGGTCACCAATCTGTTGTGTTGGTTTTGTCACTTGGGTGAGCAAAACAACAACACTTGCATGTCTAGATAAGCCTGCTACACAAGACATAATTTTGTTAGTGGGTTAGACAAACTAAAAACATATGAAAACAAAAAACTAAAACTAAAACAACTAATAAATAAATGTTATAAATCTTGAGAAACTTAGAACCATGAAAATCAAACAATGACCAACATAATGCTACCAATGGATCAATATATTAGTAGGAAAAACACCATAGAGTAAGGTAGGGAATTATGAATCCCCTCTTCCTCCTTGGGAGGGCTCTTGAGTTCCCTAATTGAGAGATCTTCTCTCCTTACAATGGAAGAAATGACAAATGGTGAAGAAAAACAATTCCTATTCCCTCAAGAGGTGAGTGGAATGGCCTATTGCAATGGTGCTTGAAGGCTTCAAAGAGAAAAGAGGACTCTCAAGGAAGAATTCTTGAAGAATAACAATACCTTGAAGATCTTAGTTTCTTAGCACACCCATGTCTCTTACTTATAACATTCATACATGGAAAAATGTAATTGGTTCATAGTGTGAACAAGGGGCCATAGAGGGCACTCTCTAGCCCTTGAACAACCTCCAAGCTAGATTTCTCTCATATATGAGTGTCAAATTGTGTTGGGGGTTGGACTAGAAGTGATTGAGGGGCTGAAAAGATTCATAAATGCATCGTTCATGGAAGTGCATGGATTTTCTTGTAGACAATCACACATTTTGTACATAGTGGGCGTTGAGGGATTTATTGGCCCGCGCATGCTGTGCACTATGCGTATGCCTCCTTTGGTGAATTTGCACACTTTAATTTTTGACCCAATAATATAGTTTTTTTCCTTCTGGATGAATTTTGGTGTTGTAGGTGGACTAATTGTTGTTGGCATTGATGTTTTTCCTTAACCATTATGTTCAATTTTGCAGACGTTTTTCAGTGATAACACGATCCCAATTGAATATTGGAGTGCCTCTGCATTTTTTTGCTTCATGACTGCTACCAATCTTAATTATATGAAAAACTGAAGCATACTAGAGGCTGATTTCAGTGTTTTTTAATGGCGATTCTACTAGATTAAGTACCTCCCCACATTGTTCAGAGTAATGAAAACTTTCAACAAGAAGCATGTCATGGATCTGTTCGTCTACTTCAACTTTAGTTTCTTGAGAAAACATATCATTTTGAAAATCATGGGAAACATGTTGAAAATCTTGAGGACTAATTTCTTCAACAATTCCTGGATTGCAAACACTCTAATTGGCAGATCTTCTATATAACTTATTAAATTCCATACAACATCCTTCATATAGGAGATCATCACCATAACCTTGTTTGTAATAATTATTGAATGCAATATGAAAATCTTTCAACAACTGAATGCTAGCAATCAAAAGAGATCTACACCACTCATGAGCTTTTTCTTCCAAGGAGTACCTGGAAAGCTTGATCAGAACATCCTCATCCATCATATGAAGATGATAAATAAAATC
The DNA here is from genome assembly GCA_032191745.1 of Picea mariana. NCBI lineage: Eukaryota > Viridiplantae > Streptophyta > Pinopsida > Pinales > Pinaceae > Picea > Picea mariana. The sequence goes on from JASDQU010283449.1 coordinate 6,202, forward strand.
ATGGAAATCTGAAAAGTTCTCAATGGGTACTTCCGAATATTATTCTCTAAATCTGGGAATGCAACCTTCCCATTCATCTCTACTAGGCTCTGGATTTGGAAAACTGAGTATACTTGAAAAATCACAGAAAGCATACCTCTGAGCCAGAATTTTGTCCATTTCAAACCAGTGGAGTCACTTGTAAGTTCATTTGTAATGAATATGGAGTCACCAAGTAGAATATTGTAGTCAATACTGTGTCCTTCTCCTGTCTACCATCAAGAGCTAGATTTGATCATTTTTCATTCTCCCAGGGAATATTTCTTCACTTCCGTCCCCGACAACAATGCCAAAAATGTTAGCACTGAAAGTCACACTTTGACTACTAAAGTGTAATATCATCATCCATCATAATGTAAAAGATAAGTTTTGGTTTGAACATGTGTATTAACAATATTGAGAAATAAAGGGAGAGGGCAACAAACTGTAGATCAATAGGCTACACCAATGGAGTCACACAAACACGCTTAAGTTAGAAGGAAATTGAAAAACATATAAGAAAAATGGATTATAAGATGGAATATGGAAGAAAGGATAAGTTAACATAAAGTATATCATCCATTAAAAAAAATCCTCTCTGCAAAATGGATTAGAAAGCTACTTGAATAAACACAATGAGTTATAGGAAAACACAACAAACCTTTTGCTGCTCAAGAATCTATAAATCAAATACAACCATTGATCCTCAAAGCTAAAATTTATTTAAGAAATATAGAAATGAAGATGAATAACACAGAGAACACAATCTGATATAACAAATCTCATCAATCTTCAATGTCAAGAATATTTACATGATAAAAATGCCCTCAGGTTTACAAATGAACACACACAGGGAAATTGCCTGCTCCTATTCTCTCTAACCTCTCTTGGCTCATGAATCCAACCCTTCTCCAAGAAATCCATCCTTCATTAAATATAAAATAGTATCAAAATATCCTTAGGAGGTTGAGTCCCATCTATTTCATTGGATTCTAGGCCTTGGATATAGGTGGCAACAGTCGAAGAGACAAAAATCCAACAAACTACTAATTTTCAGGAAATTGTTGGAAGTCATTAATAAATTGTTTACAACTCACTGCATGAGGTGTTTAATGGATCTAAAACTTAGGTGCAGGTGTCCCTTAGCATCTAACATATCTCTGAGAAGTATTTCTAACCCTCCTTGACAGGTGGAAACCTCCCAACAAGGTGAATATCCAATCAACTATGCAAAACAAAGAGTTTGCAACACATTTCACAGTGCACTGGTGTTTTAATTGTTTCTCTCAAATGTCAAACTGGGTCATGCTGAGTTTTTGGTAGTAAGTAAAAACATCATGTTATTTCTCCAAAAAAAAATTCAGAGAAACCCAGATGGGAATTCAAAAGTTATGAGAAAAAACATCCTCTGTTGTGTGCTAATTTCTTAAAAACAATAAAAAATACCATTTCGCAGTGCCAACGCTATGAAATTTCCTGTAGCAGCATGTTTCACTTTTTCCAATGTTTTATCATTTCAAAAATATATCAGTTGTCCCAAGAGTGTTGTAAACTTCATTATATTTATATATGACTTAGAGGAAAGCACCACAATTGATACTCATGGCTTACAGCTCATAGCCATCACCCAACAAATGTTGTAAAATGCATAAAAATAGGTTAACATCATTAACAACATTTGCAACTTTAATCCTGCTTCAACAAATTATCAACTACACATTGTAAATTGGATAGGGGTAAGAATTCACTCGTTTAAGGATGAATTTGAAAGGATGCAAAAGGTGAAAGTTTCAGCAGTCCTAGGACAGAGGGTTTGCAGCGCCAACAAATATATCAGTAAAAGGACCTCCTTTCAACCTTCAAATAACATGATAACCCTTATGAAGTATCCAATAGACTTGAGATTGATTCAGATAATTAGGGATTTTAACATACGTGTCTGCAAACTATTCAACCTCCAACACTCTCCTCCAGCCAATTCGCATCGCCAGTACACAATGCCTGGCTTAAACACAATTTTCACACTTAGAGGAAGTTATTAGAAACTTTATGACATAATCCTTGAGAATTTATTTAAAATACAATATTTGAAAACAATAAGATCTTCTGTGTCATGATTATTTAACCCTACAATTCCATGTGATAACAAGACTATCAAGAGGATTTAGTAGAGCTAAGAGGGCCAATGGATCTACCTCGAGATGTTGTAGTGACAAAGAGAGGCCAACATGGCTTCATGACACTTTTTAGGATGCAAAGAGGCCAACATGGCTTCATGACACTTTGTAGGATGAAGAGAGGCCAGCATGGCTTCATGACACTTTGTAGGATGCAGAGAGACATGCAACTCTTAGTGATACTTTTAGGGAGAGAAAACGACCTCATAGTTTCTTGAGTTACATAGAGTCACAGTGATGAGGAGGATCAGGTGCCCCACCAAGTACCAAATCGGAAGGAGCCAGAGTTCATAGGGATTCATCCCTCAAGATCTAGTAGGGAGGAGTAGCCTTCTAGGACAGTTCATAAGAGATCGAACTTCAGAGGAGGTCAACAGATGCAGAGGGAGAAAATGGTTCCAGATATTGTATAGACTCAAAGGGAGTCAATTTTCGTAGGAAGCATGTGGAATCAGAGTGAGCCTGATCTCAGAAAGATTCGGTTGGATCAGAGGGAGAGCCGATCATTCAAATGAAGTTTACCCTCAGGTTCAGGTGGGAGAAATACATTTTCTGGGATTTACAAAGAGGAGTCATGAGTTGATGATGCCATACATAAGCTTTAAAGGAAGGAGGATTCTAGGGGATGTGAGAAATATTGGGAGGATCCACTTGTTTTAGTAGGCTTTGATACAGTAACAAAGGAGGCAGCCAATGTGGAGGACTAAGGTGTGGGATTTTCCTCAGTCACAAAGGGAGAGGCAAGTGAGGCGTACTGGACAACATGGTTTGCTTCAGTGAAAGAGGGAGTTGGCCTTAAATTTTGAAATGGAGGATCTTGGATGGATGTACTATTTCTTCAGATTAGAGATGTGATAGAGATCAGATGAGATATTTCTCAGTCAAGGGACACTAATGAGGTTCGATACGATGGAATGCAAGTCCATGGATACACCTACGGAGACAAATATGAAGAAGTTCAGTGATTCTGCTTCAAATTCATATTTGATGGATCTTGTTATAGAAAGATTTTCCTCACCCTATGAAAACTTGCACAGAAGGCCTTTTTCCATTTCCCTATGCAGAATTGAAGTACCTTTTTCAAAATCCTAGAGCTAAAAACATTATTTTTCCACATATACATTCCCTACCTATTATACAACATGCGTATACGCAAGTTACACCACTATAGCCTATGTACATTGGGTTAAGTGCCCAAAATAAAAAAATGATGTCAGTTTTCCATGTCACATCATGAGATCCATGATCCTTGACCTTCCATATACTAGAAACATTCTGAATTGGCCCTTCAGTTCCACTTGAAATCTATAAATGGGCCAAATTCAATCTATGGAAAAGAGGAGAAGAATTCAACTTTGAGAGCAAATTTACTTTGGAGAAGTTGTTCACTTCATATTGAGTCTGCATCCCTTTGTCCTTTTAATTCTGAACACAGTGTTTAGCCCCCAAGCTCTTCCCTAATTGATCGAGAACTTCATTGTCTCTCTTATATGATCTTGTCTTTGGTGGAGGATTGAAGTGGTGGAGGCCCAACTGGAAGGGACTTAGTTTCTTGGTTCCAAACCGTGTCGACACAAAAGTTTGTGATTCATTCACTTCTATTGATTACATTTTAATATAAATACTCTTTTCTTGTCCAATTAATATCTTGCAAATATTTGAATTGTTATTCTGTTAAGGTCCTAACCCGCACATAGGTAGATCAATGTATTCGGATGTAATAAAGGTCAATATTAATAAGACCTTTCAATAAAATAGAATAAGGCGG
>JASDQU010283452.1:0-12704 GCA_032191745.1 Picea mariana
ACAGGTATCTTTTCTTTTGATTTGCCTAGATGATTGGGGTTGTTAAGAGTTGAAATACTATCCATTGTTGTTGTTCTCTTTGTATTTCATAACAACCCTAAGGCTACAGTAATACTTCTATAGCTTACAAGATTGATATTCCAGCACAAAGGGAGATTGTGGTGAGCAGAGATGTGATATTTGATGAGGACATGAGGTCTTCCAGTTTATAGGATTCTCCTTTAGTGATTAAGGAGAGAGAGGAGGTTGTTGTTCCAAAGACGTATTTGGAGAGTCGAGATGAGTGAGATTCAAAGGGAGATGAGATGAGAGTGGGTGTGGATATACCTTCATCTACTACTCTAGCTCATAGAAAGTTGAAATGGCTTAACCAGACATTACAGGAGGCACGGGAGCATGTAGGAGCACCCAAATCTTCAATGAGGGCATGTATTTCTCCTACGAGATATGTTAGTTGTGTTGCTTTAGTTTCCTCCATCCATGAGTCTTCCAATCATCTTGAGGAGAGGTGTGATTCATTTATGAAGGAGTGTGATGTTTGACAGACAATGTTTGATCCTGTGACTAGAAGAAGTACTGATTTGCAAGTAGAAGTTTGGTAGAGTTGCATAGGGAGTAAACAGTTGTTGGTGAAAACACTTCCCTTGTAAAGAGGGAGTGTTAGCTTTTGGGGTTACTCTGAAAGTATTTACACCATGTTTGGGGGCGCTTCATGAGATTTGAGGTACATGGTGTATGATCATCCCCTAGATGGTCTGTGATGGATTTGCACATGGGAGATAGTTCGTGATGGACTTGCACGTTGGAGATGACTTACTTAGTGGTTACTTGACCTTTGTTGGGTGCATGCTTGGCATTCTTCTCTAGGGCATTTAAGATCCCCGGACAACTTCGAAGGTGATCTATATGATGACCACATAGAGATGGTTACTTGCTTGGAGAATGCCCTACTTAGCAAGAATGCTTTGCATCTAGTAGGAGGACACTAGGCCCTACATAGCACAAAGTAACATGGATTCCTATATGGAGGCTTGGAGTTGGCATAAGGATGGTTGAGTTGCGACAATGCTCATGCAGGGGTACTGGACATAGTGGAGTACATGTCTTAAGAGGATTGATGGAGTTTTTTAAGGCTTGAAGGAGGAGCGTTGGATACAACTCGCAAAGAGCCCTTGCATTTGAAGCCTTGCTTGTGGATGACATCACCTTGGAGCTTGACACATGTACCCTTGGCATGTAGCACTCCACATGTGTGAGCCTACATGTGTTATTATAGATTGCTTGTAAGGGCTAAGGCCCGCATATGTATTGTTGGCCTCCTCTACCTCACATATATATAGTGGAAGGAGAGTCCTTTCATTCATTATCATTTGTACTCTTATATTTCTACTTGTCTTCTTGGAGTGATTTGCTAGGGTTCATGAGGAAACCCTAGGAGAAGTTATCAAAGAAAAAGAGGGCATCTTTGTTGGGAGCTTGCTCTTATGAGATACTAGGATTTACTCTTGTGAAGAAAATGTTGGAGATGACAATCTTTAATCATCAATTGTTCTTGTTCATCCTTCTGAAGAGATGTAACCAAGAGCACACCTTTCTTCCCCTCTCTCTTGGATCTTCTATTGTGCTTTATCTCTCTCTCTCTCTCTCAATTGGAGTTGCTAGGGTTTCTTGAGCTTGTTGGAGCATCATGAAGCCTAGGGTTAGGGTTAAATCCCTTGGAGATTTGGAGATTAGAGTTTTGAAATGAAACCCGAGGTTGTACTTGGTGAAGAGAAGAAGAAGAGGAGAGGTTTTGCCTTGGGGGGGCATGCTTGAGTGATTCATGCTTGTTGGATCTCCTTGGTTGAGCTAGGGCTTTCTTGGTTTTCCCTAGCTAGGGTTTCCTTGAGCTAGTGGATTATAATAACCTTGTGATAAGGCTATGGCATGTAGATGAACTTCATCTTTATACATATTAATGAAGTTTTCAACTATCCAATACTTGTGTAAATTGCAGATTTGATTTTCAGGCATATTTTGATTTAACATAAGTCAAGGGTGAATTGTAAGTGATTTAACATTGTAAATGAAGGATATAAGGGAAGATTTATCTATTGTTTTACAGTTGTCATAAGTGGTTTCAGATCTTTGAAATCTATGATAAGATTGCCCTTGAGGGCTAGGAATACATTGGTATATGTTCTCTTGGATTTCCTAACATGATTGGGGTTGTTAAGAGTTGAAATATTCTGCGTTGTTATTGTTGTTTTGTTTTTATTTCATAACAACCCTAAGACGGAAAATTCACGGGGTTAAGATCCAAGAAATCTCTAGTTAAGAGGTGAAATTTATGTTTTGCATTAAAAGTCAAATTGAGCAAAAATTGCCACGGAATATTCAAGATTCCTCGAAGAAACCCTAGTGCTCCAAGACAAGAGAGATGAAGAACAATGAAGAATGAACAAAGGGGAGAGAGAGATTAGCACTCGTCCTCCTACATCTCTAAATGAAGTGTAAAGAAGAATAAGCACAAGTGCATGAATTGGAAGAATGGCTCTCTCCTTCCTCTATTTATATGAGAGGCGAATGGAGATCTACAACGCAAGTGGACCTAGTCCACTACAAGCAACCTACAAGATGCAAGCAGGTCCACACATGTGAAGTGCTCCTACAGGTGACACATATGTCAGGCTCCAAGGTGATGACAATCCACAAGCAAGCCTCCAAGACAGGAGTGCTCCTCATCCATGGTCCAAAACTCCTCCAAGGGCTCCAATGCTCCAACACCTCTCCTAGTCCATCCACCTACATGATCACTGCCGCAACCCAGGTGTCCAATCAACTCCAAGACTCCATGCAAGCATCCTAGCAACCCAATGTTGTCTAGAGCTCAACACTCTCCTCTAGAATACCAAACACTCCTCCTCCAATGCATGGCGTTCTCTAAGAAAGCAACCTCCTACATGTGGCCAACATGTAGAATGCCACCAAGCTATCTCCAACACTCCAAGGAAGAATGTCAATGAAGCACCTATATGAGGCCTAGCAACCAATGAGTAAGCCACCTCCACTGTGCAGGTCCATCACAAATAAAACGAGGGCTAACCATATACCATGCAACCCATATCTCATGAAGGACCCCCAAACATGGTGTAAACACTTTTGGAGTAACCTCGAAAGCTAGTTGTCTCCAAAACTCCAAGGAAGAATGTCCATCAAGCATCCATATGAGGTTTAACAACCAATGAGTAAGCCACCTCCAATTTACAAGACCTTCACAAATCAAACAAGGGCTGACCATACAACATGCACTCCATATCTCACGAAGCACCCCCAAACATGGTGTTCCAAGTGACCCCAAAAGCTAACACTTGGTTACATGTTAAAAAATTGCATACATACATACATATATATATATATATATATATATATATATATATATATATATATATAAACTTTAATGAGGCCATGTGCATTTATCATTTATCATTTATGTTTAATGAGGTATTGGGTGTTTATCATATATCATTTATGTTTCATGAGGGCATGGGTAAAAATATACATGGTCGAACTTTATCACATTTTTTATCAATTTCTTTACACTTGCAATTTTTTCCAAATTTCATGGTTATCAAATTCGAACATGAACACAAACCATGTGACATAGGTTATGGTGATTTATGATGATAATTTGATACTCACGGGTAACAATGCTAATTTGATAAATGAAGAAAAATATAACCTTTATAAAAAAATAATGATATGTCAGATTTGGGGTTATTACATTATTGTTTTGGTATTGAAGTTTGGTAGCAAAACAACAAACTATTTATATCACAGGGGAAGCATGCATCATTGTTACTTGAAAAGTTCAAAATGGAAAACTGCAATCTGAGCGGGGCATGGATGAAGGTAGGATTGGAGCTCTCAAAAAGTGCTAAGTCAGAATCAACTACTAGGTAGTTTGATTTATCTTACGGCAACTACACTAGATATAACTTTGTAGTTGGTATATTCAGTATTGTCAAGATTTTGAATTGTCACAGGATGGTGCACTGCAATGCAGCGAAGAGAGTGTTGAGATATCAAAGGTACTTTGTAATTTGGAATTGCATTAGAAAAGAATGAAAATTTCAAGTTAAATGAATTTTCAGATGCAGATTGGGCAGGAGAAGTTCTTAGCAGAAAATCAGCATCAAGTTATGCTTTCAATCTTGGAAGTGATTTCTTGGTAAAAAGCAAACCTCAATGGCACTTTCATGGACAGAAATGGGATATAACAACAATTGGATCAACTTGTGACAGTTTGGTTATGCAAGATATTGAATGATTTGAAGCTACAGCACAAGCAACCAACAATTTTGCAGTGCGACAACAGAAGTGCGATAAAATTGACAAGAAATCTGATATTTCATTCAAAAACAAAATAAATAAAGTACATCATCCTTATGTCTGAGATAAGATAAGAAAGAAAAATTTATTAAAGTCCAAAGGTGACCACAAGAATAGGTCAATGGGACTAGAAAATAAAGCCAGTTACAAACATAAGGCGGGAGCACCAATGCTATTCCTGAAAGCTAAAAGATAAAGTGATACAAGTGAAAATAACAGAAACGGAAGTCAGGAAAGGTGACCCAAGAGGGTAAAACCTAAAAAAGATAAAGACCTCTGCACCACATCAGATTCAGAGGTAGATGTAGGGAAGGCAGCTAAAACATCTTCGTCTACATCAACTATGGAGGTACCATTGCAGCACTCGATAATGTCCTTTGGGGAGTGCCCAAGGTTGAAGGGGCCTAGCTGGGTGATCCTGGGAAGAAGTCAGAGGCAGTCAATCAAAGCTATCGTAAGACAAAAAAAAAATCTAGTGATAGGTGTCCACTGTCTAGTTAATCAGCCTGGATTAGAAGGCAGTCTACACTAAAAGGAGGTAAATCTGTGTCCTCGTGAAAGTGGGTTGTCCAGCCACATAAGGAGAGGATGTACGCTATGTCATTGCTCTAGGAATACCTACATCCACAGTTGGGGAGCCTACGTAGTAATTAGCACTTATAATCGTTAAGACAGACTAGAAGATTGTGGTCAGCCTAGTGGGGTAGGGTTTGGATAAATCCTGTAATCACTATCAACTATAAGTAATTTCCTTGCATGTGAAGAGAGCCAAACAATTCTGATCATAATAGCTAAAGAAGGTAGTCAGAGACCTTCTAGAATCATGGTATAGAGAGTGATATATCCCTCACATCTCATAATATATGGGAAACCTAAAGACAAAATGCTCATCAATCTCAACCTCATCTAGATGGCATCACGGACAAATCCTCTCCATCCATAGAGTATAGTGATTAGAATCAAACCGTAGCTAGCAAGAATAAACCCTCAACATGCTAAGCGAACTCCTAGGGCCATGTGACCAATGATCCGGGTGTAGTCAGGGCGAACAATGAGTTTGTCCCTTGACTGCAAAAACTGCTCATATAGAAGGCCATCATAGGGCCAAGAGCCTAGGGTGGTGATCTAAGTGATCATAATATAATATCAATATATGTCTTCTCTAACTGCTTTATTGACCCCTTGTTTAGGAGGTAGAAAGTGGCTATAGGAGTCTAGAGAATATCTGACAGGAGGGAGACATTTAACAAAAATGTCAATGCCCTGAAGAGCAAAAAAGGCTTCTAAGAACTAGTATCAATGATCATCTCTACCCTGAGAGGTATATGGAGATAATCTCCTTTGAAGAACAAAAGGCCAAATACAAGTATCTTTCCCATCCAATAGTTGAATCACCCAAGGTGCGTATCCTAGGAAGAAAAATGTCGAGCATGAAAATGCTCTAGAGGTGCAAGGGGTGGGCACCAAACTCAGTTTAGACAATGTATTGAGGCATTAGCCCATTTACACTGGAGTCTGGACCACACGCTCGAGCTTGATAGATTGGACTCAGTCAACCAATCAACTGGTTGTAGACTAAGTCACCTGGTTCATGTTCGCGTTCGAATTCGACTACACTACAATGTAATTCGATAAAAGTTCATTTAGGCAAAAAGAAGTTTGATAAAGTTCACCATTAAATTTGATTTCATACACACACACATACAAAATATACAACATATATTTATATATATTTATATATATATATATATATATATATATATATATATATATACTATTAATTAAATAAAACTTATAAGTTTATAACAAAACTTTTTATTTTAATATATATATATATTATTAATATTAATGTTTTTTTTATGAATTAATGTATTTATAAAACTTAAATCCATTATATATTTGTACTTATATATATAATTTTACATAAACTTTTATATATTCATAGTTTAAATTTACTATATTCTATGTCGACCTTGTTTACCTTGTAGATTGTGTGGACCCTCCACTATGTAAAATTTAACTCATATTCATTGTCACTTGCAAACTATAGGCGCATCAGAACCTGCACACATATATCGCCACATTGGAGCATCAAAAGCATGTCGGCACTAGAGCTTGCATGAGGGAAAAACTTTCTAATGAAACTCACGCGAGGCAAAATCAGATTGGACCTCCATATATTCTGAGTCGGCCCTCCCTTAGTTGACACTTACAATGAATGGTGATTTCCTCTCTGTTAATCCCTTTAACACATGTCAAATTGGTACAGAAGTTCACCCAATTTTACCCCAGGTTTTCAGATTCGCTTAAATTTGAATTTCAAGCTTCAAATGCGGCGACAACCCCCAAATCTCACACCATAAAGTACAGTAAGATTGATGATCGTATCAAAGAGATGATCTTTGAAGGAATGACCTAAAAGAGCGGGAAAGCAACCATGAAAAGAGACCCATACCCCTTTGTTTGAGTTGGGGTTGTGAAGCAAGTTGCGAGTTGAGTCAAGGGCCTATAAATTGTACCCCGAGTAAGTATAAGTTGTAGTGATCTCCACCTCGTCCTCTCTAAAGAAGTAGAAGTCTAACTAAGCGTTATTAGGGGTATTGAATATCATAGCTTTAATTTTGATAAAGTTCACTACCATCTATATACAATCACAAGAACTAGCGAGGATGTCAAATTGGTTTTGTAGGCCCAAAAAGACCACATTACTTGCAAACAAGAGTAGTGCAATCCAAACATGGTATAAAAGACAACCCTCATAAGTGTCTGTGTGCTCTCTGATGTCTGCCTCCAACTTAACAATGTACATCCCAAATAAGGTCGATGAGAGGGTCACCCTTCTTTTTCCCTAATGGTGCTCCTAACAAAGACAAAAAGTCCCTAAGATTTGTGGAACCAACCAATAATTATCTGATAAAGCCTCATTAAAGCAACAATGAGAGACTTAAAGATGCCAATATGACACAATCTTTGAACAATGATTCCCATAAAACAGAATCAAAGGCCTTCAGAAAATCCAAAAAGCAGTGAAAGGCTTTAGATGAACATTGTCTAGCCTCCTCAATAAAAGTATGGAGTGTAAAGATGCAGTCAATCATCTAGAAGTCTTCAATAAGACCATAGCATAAAGCTTCACAAAGGTTTACCCAATCATAATAGTCTTGTAGTTATCTAGCTCAAAGTTGTTCCCCGATTTAAACATGGGGTGGATGATATGTTGTGACTACAAAGAGGGAAAGCCCGAGCACACTACATTGTTAAAGAGAACAACAATATGGAATGCAAGAGAATCAATACCATGCTTGAGAAATTTGGCTTGAAAACCATCCTCATTTGCTACTTTGCTACTATTCAAAAGTCACATAGCTTTCTTAATGCCTCCCAAGCCAAATAAAGGACAAGAGGAGGAAGGGAGAGAGAACAAGGGCTAAAGATTGACCCTGCAAGTCATAGAGGGAAGTGGAATTTGAAATTCAAGAGTGGTAATCAATGTTTGATAGAAGAGCGGCTTTCTTAAAGAGGAGGTGCCACCAAAAAGTGAAGTGCAAACTACTAAAATAAGTTCATGTCTCCTTGAAGCAAGAAAGTATTGTATTGTGTGCCAAAGAGATATCGATACTCTCTCTAAGTAGACAAGATGGAGGGTAGGCCATGTGTGAGGACAACATAGAGATGTATATGCATAGTCTTGCATTCATCATCGTACCACCAATTCATGGGACAATTGCTACAGGGACATAGAAGTTTGTTGTGGTGGATAATGTGGGCTAGGAGTCTAAGTCAATGTCCCAAAGGACCATAAGGAGATAGAGTTGATTTTTCGCAAGTCATAAGATCAAGTAGCAAACATTTTCACCAAGGCACTAACCAAAGAAAAGTTGCGGAAACTGAGAACTTTGATGGAAGACACTTAAAAATACAAAAAACATTAAAGGGGGAGAACTATTAGACATTGTAATGTTTAATTTGTAAGACTTAGAACCTAGGGGGTCATTAATATTAAATCATAAAGTTAGTGATGTGCTAAAGTGTAGCGTTAGGACAAAGTTGTAATAAAGTGATTATGATGTAATAAGACATAAGCCATTACAAGAAAAACAGAGCATGTCTCATCCTTCTGTATGTATATATGTATACAACATGTATGTATGACATGAATGAGAAATACATCATTGATTATTTTGACATATCTATGCCCACATGTATGAGTTCAAGTCATAATGCCTTCAATAACAACATGGATCAATACACTATAGCTTATCGAATAAGAATATAAGATAGATAATACAAGATAAGATAAGTTTATCAATGTGCAACAAATGAGCAAAATTGATCAACGGGACTATTCAATACATAAGTAACAACACATAGCAGAAGTGCAAAAGCCACTCCTGTAAAAGAAAAAGTCAAAGCTACTCTATATCATTAGTAGAACGATCATGTATTGAACAACACCTCTTGAATTCCACAATCTACATGGATCCTTGTTACACACAAGGGTAGCCAAAATTCCCCATTGGTATCCAAAATATCTACAACAATAGAAACTTTAAGCTAATCAACACACCATAAAATGTAAATGTCTTATATGATGGAAGGGTTGTAGATGATTTGGAAGAATACAATTTACTTTGAATGGATGCCTATCCCTATGGCTCTTTGGCCTAGTCTGGAAAAGTATTTCACTGGCCATTTCATTTTCACCTTTGAATTTCTACAAGTCCCTCATAAACATCATTCTCTAGCCTACTCCCAATATGACTACCAAAGACCTCACCTTGAAGGAAAACTGAAGTCTAGTTTGCACTTTGTAATTATAGTGACTTCAATCCAATGAAAAACAATGCCAAAGCAAGTTTGCAGGTTAATCCCCGAGGTGTTTCATTAGGCAAACCCATGCACTTCACGGTTTGTGATATGAAATGGATCGCTATTTTTTGTTTTTTTCATCCTTTTTGGTACTTTCTAGAGGGGAGAATCAAAATTGTGGACTTGTAGGGGCCATTTTAGACGTGATCTTGAATCCCATTCAATAGGGTCAAAACTAAAAATTCCACTTTTAAGGGCTTAAGCAATATTCTTGGGGTCAAAACTTCACCAAGGCGTTTGTCTCGTCAAGAGCTTTACAACAATTTATCAAGCACTAAAAGCGAAGATTGTATGAGAAAGTAATGCCCTTCAAAAGTTGATTGTTGCTTTGCCCACCACAGTGCCAAGCTGACGCTGAAGTGTACACCCTCAAGTCACAGGACACCCAAGAGACAAGATGATTTAGGCCTTGACATAAAGAGATAGGGCAACCATAACAATTGTTGATCAGCTTTAGAAGTCCTCTCTTGGTCGCAAGTACAAAAAGAAATAATGAAATCTCAAATTGAATGGATTTTTGCTATGTTGCATTTGTTTAAAATAGTAAAACTTTTATTCAAATTGGATTCACTCCAAGAATTTTAATGTTTTTGCCATGGAAAGTTATAAAATTTTGTTTCTATCCTTAGAAATTAATTTTATGTGATCCCAACCATTTGCTTCCTTTGGACACTGCTATTGGATCTTTGTTGATCCTATTGAAATTAGTGCAGCTGCAAGAGCCATTCTCCAGAAGGATGGCATAAGACCCTAGCTGAGATCTAGGGCCCCCAGTACACTCCTGGGGTTCTTGGTTTGGAACCAAGTAGTTTCAGCCATGGCAAAAGACCCTAGTGTGGGCCCCCATTGTATTACTGGGGTTCTTGGTCAAGGACCAAGTAGTAAGTCCCTAGATGTGTTCTAGGGCCCCTGGATGTGTTCCATGGAATCCTTGCTCGGTGCTTGGATTGATCCTTGGATGTGTTCCTTGGTGGTCGATGATGTAAGTCCCTAGATGTGTTCTAGGACCCCTGGATGTGTTCCAGGGAATCCTTGCTTAAACGCTTGGGTTGATCCTTGGTCTTGTACTTCAGTGGACGAAAGACCCTAGATGTGTTCTGGGGCCCCCAGATGTGTTCTGGGGTACCCTGGTCTTGGACCAGGTAGATCTTGGTTGTGTACCAAGATGTGATGATGTGTGATCTTCTTCCTCTCTCACGGGATGGTCCACGAGACCTAGGAGCAGCCACGAAGATGGACATGACCACATCATGAATGTTTCCTCTTATGCAGTGATGATAAAAGTTTATAATCTACCATGAGACTTGTGTGGACATGTTTTGTCATTAAAGAGGACCCCTTGACTTTGTCTTGAAGTTCCCCCTTGCTTAGTTTTGTTTCCCTTCTTGTTTGATGTGGTGTTGGGTTTTTATAAGTCACTTTGACTTATTTGACTTTTAATTAATATTTTATTAAATAAAATGTCATTTATTATTTGATTTAATTTAACCCTAACCATCTTCTAAAACACTATAAAAAGGAACATACCCTCCCTCACTCTTACACTCACACATATCTCCCTCTCCTCTCATTTGCTTGAGCTTGTTGCGGCTACCTCAGTCCTTCTTGGTGCGGCCTCCTTGGTTTCTTTTGTTGGCTGGGAATATCTGTTGGTGTGTTTGTTGAGCTAGGGTACCTCAGACCTCTCCTTCTGCTGAGATAGTCAGAGCGAGCCTCTCTAATGTGTGTCGCAAACCTCTCCTTGACTGCCTATTGGAGCCGCAAACCTCCCTCTTCCTGTTGTGGGCGTCGCAGGCTTCTTTTGGCCTCACCGTGAGTTGTTGTTGTGTGTGTTGAGGGTGCAGTGGCCTCCATTGCCCTTCTTCTTGCTGTTGTTTAGTGTGTTGAGGGTGCCACTGCCTCCTAGGCAACATTTGGCTCCTCCTTGATTGTTGGTGCTTTCCCTTTGTTGTTCCTCTTGATGGTGCCTTTCATGCCTTGAAGGGTTTATTGGCTGAATCATTTCAACTCAGCTTGGACGGTGTTTGGATGAGTTGCTTTATCTTTGTTTCAACCTCCCTTTTGTCCTAGAGTCCTATCTGGCAAGACAATCCTCTCAAGATATTGGTGGAGGTCAAACCCTTGGGGTTTTTGGCCCATGATCTTTAAACCGAATTTCTGAGCATATTAAAGAGGACAACATTCAACATCAAGTACATCTTTGATTGTTCTATAAAGGTAAAAGTTCAGATCTAATTCTTCTATGGTTTATCTATGTCCAGAAATGTTATTTTGAGTTCTTGATCAGTTTTAGATTAAGCATGTTCTCTTTCATATTCAGTCTTATATTTTTCAGTATATTATCTACTTCAGTTTTTGTTTTAAAAGGTGTTGATCTGTTTGTACTGTAGAATTCATTTGGAAAAGATATCTCTGTTTTATTTTTCTCTAAAATCTAACATGGAATCAAAGCTTAGGGCATAAAAAGAGCTCACCAATGGCAGACTTTTGAGCCTGCGTAGATCCTTGCATCAGGGTTTGTTTTGCAGATCAGCAGTAAAACTTTTTCATCTTTAAACAAGCATGGCTTCATCTTCAGTTAAAGCAGAAGATAGGCTTCAAGGGGCCTCCAACTTCAATGCTTGGAAGGCTAGGGTATTCAACATACTAGAAGAAGGTGACTTGGATGAGCTGGTTACCAGGGTGATAGAAGAACCCACTTCAAATGCAGGCAGGGCAGCATATAAGAAGAGACAGGCCATAGCTAAAAGAATCATTTTTTATTCAGTTAAGGACAGCATGATGCCCCTCAATGGTAATCTAAGGACAGCCACAGAATGCTTTGATGCCATAGCAATTTTTTATGAAAAGAAGGCTCCAACTCAGAAGAGGATATTAAAGAAACAACTACGTACATTAAAGATGGAAAAGGACGCAACTATCTTTGTCTTCTTTTCTAAGATTGATCAAACCAGAGATCAACTTACAGCAATTGGAATTGCAGTGGATGATGATGACCTTGTACAAACTACAGTTGATGACCTCCCTGACTCATGGGAGATTTTTCTCTCTTCGATCAACGAAAGAGAAGTTCAACCTAACTTCGAGAGATTACGGCATGATTGCTTGGAAGAAGAGAGTAGACTCAAAAGTAGGAATGAGCCCTCAACGGTAAGAGACCATGCTCTTTCAGTGAAAGCCAAGAGATGGAAGAAGTTTCCTCGGCACAAAGGCAAAGGTAAGAAACCACAAGGTACGCAATCTCACTTTCACTCTCATTTATCTAAAATAAGATGCTTTAACTGTAAAAGGCTAGGTCATTATGCAAAAGACTGCAGGAACCCTCCTTCACAACAGAAGGAGAGAGGCAAGTTTCATGCTTCAGTTGCAATCGAGGAAGAAGAACCAGGGCAGCTACTAAAGAGAAAGAACAACGTCAAGAATGTTATCTTGTCTCGACCCTCTCCGACACTATAACCAAGTCG
>JASDQU010283453.1:0-14568 GCA_032191745.1 Picea mariana
GAGTAAGTATGCAGTAGAAATTCTTCAGCGGTTTGGCATGCAGGATTGTAAACCATCTCTTACCCCTATGGAACAAAACTTGAAACTTTCAAAATTTGAAGGGGGGGAATTGGTAGACAACACTATTTATAGACAGTTGATTGGCAGCTTGATTTATTTGACAAACACTCGCCCAGATCTATCTTATGTAGTCAGTATTCTTTCTCTCTTTATGCAACAACCATAGGACAACCACTGGAATGCAGCCAAAAGAGTTCTTCGATATATCCAAGGAACAAAATATTTTGGTCTTCTTTACAAAAAGACTAAAAATTTTGTACTTGGTGGATTTTCAGATGCTGATTTTGCAGGGAGTATTGATGATCGCACATCAACATCAAGTTATTTAATGAACATGGGTTCAACAACAGTGTCTTGGAATTGTAAGAAACAAGCTACAGTTGCTACTTCTACAACAGAAGTAGAATACATCTCAGCATGGGAAGCAACATGTGAAATTGTTTGGTTACACAGGATTTTACAGGACTTGGGCATTTCTCAAGCAGAAGCTACATCATTATTCATCGACAACCAGTCAGCCATTAAACTTGCCAAGAATCCAGTTTTTCATTCAAAGACAAAGCACGTGGACACCAAGTATCATCATATCAGATCGCTTATTGCAAATGATGTCATCAAGCCAATTTATTGTCCTTCAGAAGATCAGATCTCTGACATTTTCACAAAACCTCTTGGCAGAATAAAATTTACTAAGTTCAGGAATGAACTTGGTATCTGTTGTAATGTATCTTTGGATCATAGGGGGGAATGTTAGATAATCCAAAATACAATTATCATAGTTTATAAAGTTAGAATAAAATGATTATTAATTTAGAATATTAAATTAATAATCTAGAATATTTGATTAATAAATATAGACTTTTAGAAATAAATTATTGTTATAAAAGATATGACTCTAGAGAGGTGTCGTATCTTAGGCTCTAAAATAGGAGTATTGTTTTAAGATTGTTAAGATAGCATTTATTGTAAATGGACACTTGTTTATTTAATAAGTGATCCATATCTTGAGTTTGTTAGGACATTTAGCTTATATATAGCTCATTGCAAGAGTATTGAGTTGTTCGGGTGTAAACTCTTGCAAAGTTTCTTATGTAATTTCTTTTCTTATTAATAAAAGTGTGTTTATCACTCCATATCTGGCTAGGTTTATCACTCCTCTAAGACCGAGTTGATCATGACACTTGTCAAAGGAGTGGAAAGTTGCCCTAGGATGGCACTCAATGTTCCATGGGAGAAGACCATGTGGAAATGTCCCTTGGGAATTGACCAAGTGGACACCTCATGAGGGAGCATTCCTTGATTATGATGATGAGTTGTTCTAGTGGGTTGTATCCCCTAGAAGAGATGAGGACGTTCACACTGGGTGAAGCCATGTGTGGCATATTGATGCAACCTTTCACTATGATGCCCAAAGTCAAGAAGAATCATAATGTCTTGTGTAGAAGACCCATCAAAATCCCAACATCTTGTGTAGAATACCTAATCATCTAAAGTCGGCCTAGATGAAGAGACACCTTTTGGAAATCATAAGTTCACATTGGACTTGTATAAATAGAGAGAACTATCTCTCATTTTGTCATAACAAACTTTGATAACTTTTTGTCTCTTGTGTAGCGCTAGCCTCTTGATATTCTAGCACACTTCTTCTTGGTGACGGGATTTTCTCTTGGAAAATTTATTATTTAGTGAAAGGTTGCAGATGGGTTTTTCTCCCTTGTGAATAAGGGTTTTCCAGGATATATCTTGTGTATCTTGTGCATGGTTATATTCTTGTGATATTGGATATTTGTATAATGCAATTAATGCTTAGGGTTTATGCTTCATGATTATTATGCTATTGTAAAATTGAATAGAATGTTAACAAGTTGATCAAGCATATAAATTCAAAATCGTCGACACTCCTACATCCTCGTCTGTACAAAATATGTTAAAAAATGGATGGAGGCAAGGGAACTCTTAGCAACAATTGAATAGGCAGTAGTATAATTTCTCCATGAGGAAATTTTTGTAAGGTTTGGGATACCACGAGAGATAGTGACTAATGGAGAAGCTCAGTTAACATCACGTCTTGTCAAAGATATGATGGACAACTTAAAAATCAAGCATCAATTAACAACACCATATCATCGATAGGAAAACAGACAGGTAGAGGGGAGTAATAAGATCCTTGAGGCCATCATTACCAAAATCGTCGGATTTCACCTTAAGGATTGGGATGATAGACTCCCCAAAGCCTTATGGACCTACAGAACTACCTGGAGGACTGTGACATGATACACACATTATGAGTTAGTATATGGAAAAAGGGTACTCCTTCCCATAGAAATGAAAATCTAGACACTAAGAACAATAGTACCTCTGGGGTTGGAACTATCATAGGCTAAAAAAAAAAGATTGCTTCAAATCAATGAGTTGGATGAATTATGATAGGATTCCCTACATCAAGCCATAGTTATAAACACCAAAGGGCCAAATGGTATAATAAGTTTATCAAGAAAAAGAAATTCAAAGCTGGAGTCTAGGCATTATTATTTTATTCTAGGTTCAAGGACTTTAGAGGAAAATTTTGCGCAAGATGGCTCGGTACATATGATATCGATATGCTATACAATAATGGGACCATCAAACTGTGAACCATAGATGAAGACAAAATTCCTATAATGGCCAATGGACATAGACTTCGCTTATACCACTATCCCTTATAAAAGGAAGACTTCTTAAGAAAATTGGCAAATGGATGGACTGACAGTGATCCATAACTCATTTAGGATGAACGACTCCCGACCAGATAGTCTTCATTCCTGGTTTCAAAAACAAATTGTGAAAACCGGCTTAGTTGGCGCATCAAAAAATAAAAATAAACAATAATGGAACTTCACGGTTTCGTGATGGTTATGTCAGGATCCTTCTCAATAAACTTTAGTAAATATTTATTTTCTTAATAATCTTCTTATTTTTCAAGATGTGTGGGGGAGAACAATGTTGTTGCAATTATTGTTGCTACAACTCTCATTGCTACAGTTCTCATTGTCATGACTCCCCTTGATACAACTCATGTTTATACAACTCATATTGCTTCAATTCATGTTGTTGTGACTCCCCTTGCTACAACTCATGTTGTTGCAACTCCCTTTTTTGCAACTATTCCCTTTGCCACAACTCCCCTTGTTGCAACCCGTTCTTGTAATCCTTTTTGTTGCAACGCTTGTGCTGCAACTCACATTCTTGCAATTCCCTTCACAAATTCCCCTTTCATTACCTTGGTTGTGAACCCACTCAAAACCCTCTCGTAATCCCCTTAACTAATTCTCTTGGCTTCGAATCCACTTGCATCCCTCCTTCATTTTCCCCAATGCTACTCCTACTTTTCCTCCCTTTCTCAAATCCAAGTCATTCCATTTTGACTATTATAGCTTCATTGTTGTGACTCACGTCGCTCCAACTCTTCTCGCAACTTCCTTTTATTTTCCACTTTTTCACATTTCACCTACACCACCTATGTTTTGAATTATATCCACACCATTTACCGCATCATCTGTGTTGCAGCTTCATCACTGCAACTCCCGTTGTTGTGAATTACTCCCTCTAATAAGTTTCAACCATTTTGTTTTCATTCTTGTAGCCTTGTTGTTGTGACTCGTATCATTGCAACTCTGCTCATATCTTCATTCCATTTTCTTCACTTTCCCCTCCATCACTTATGCTACAATTCTTATCCCCACCATAGAGACACATTGCCAGTGTTGCAGTTTTGTTGTTGCAACTCCACTTGCAACTCTCGCTTCAGAGCATCACCATTGCTGCACTTCTGACCAATGAAACTGATAATGTCGACACTGCAATTCTTGTTAGGACCGTTGATGGGAATCCATCATCTATTTTCATGACTCGATCAACGTTGTACTCGTACAACCACTCAAGGTTATACATGACAGGTACATGTTCCTATCATAATTTGCAATAAGTATGTTCTAATGGCATGTGTCTAATAGCATTCCTTTGTAACTTCCATATCCATTCATCATTAATATAATCATGAATTTCATACCCACCACCCTTTTTTCTACAACTCCAAACTTACCACCCCATAATTTGCATATCCCATGAAAACACAAACACTCGGAATCAACAAAGAAAAGGAGCCATGGGAGGCTCACTAATCCACAGAGAGTTTAATGAACCGATGTTTCTTGAGGTTTACGACAACATAAGGAAAATTATGGGACAAGCTGGCTCGATGTATTATGTCTTACATTTGTAGGGGTACGATGAAGACATTTCTCTAGAATTCACTCTAAAGTATAGAGTCGAGCACTCCACAATATCAAGCACACATGTGGATGTCACTGAGGAAACAATGGAAGAAGTTATTGGCTTACCTTGGATAGGAGAGCAATGGTATAGTAGAATAACTTCACTACTGGATGTTCTGAGGTAGTTCGTACAATGAGGAGAGACTTTAGTAAAGAAAGGAATTGTATTTGACCACTGGTATTTAACTCATCCATGGGAAGACATGGTCATTTTTGTTCAACAATACTTCACCTGTGAAGGTTATTATGGCACCATTTACATTAAGTAAGCACATTATATTGCTTGACCATCTATGCCACAACCGGTTGATCAACGTGTCTTATTTCTTATTTAAGACACTGTATACAATGTTCGTGTTGGTCCAAAGGGCGAAGAACCCTAGGGAGGTCGTATTGCACCATGACCTTATCAAATTATTGGTCAATCATGCATTGCAGAAAGAAGGCCACACATGGAACAACATTGTGCAACCACCAATAGGGATGATTTAAGGATGGAAATTTATTTTTAAATTTAGAAACCTTGGCGAATCTTACTAATCCTTCATATGCTAACTATAAATGATTAGCGTTTTTTTGTAAAAATATTCAAATTTCTAAGTATTTTATATAGTTTTTATAAAATTTTGGTGATTTTTAAGGTAAAATAATTTTATCCTATAGAATTTGGGCGAATCATTTTTAAAATAGCAAATCTCTTTTTTGGAAAAAACATGGAAAATTAGCCCATGAGAAAAATTTAGCCCCTAAAATCATCCCTTTGATTCCACCAA
Organism: Picea mariana; assembly: GCA_032191745.1. NCBI lineage: Eukaryota > Viridiplantae > Streptophyta > Pinopsida > Pinales > Pinaceae > Picea > Picea mariana. The sequence goes on from JASDQU010283453.1 coordinate 5,147, forward strand.
TTGTCCTTAATAAAGATGAAGTTGTTTCACTTTAGGAAGCCGAGTGGGAAATCCCTGCACTTCTATCTCCACAAGAGACCAAGGTTGCAACTCCTTCACCAGAGAATGATGTCGCAGACATAGTAGAAGCAGTTTGAAACTCCACAAAAGAAACCTAAGAGAAAAAGCAAGGAAAAATCCCACCATGTTGCAACTTCGTTAGAAGTAGACCATGACAGTGATGTGGAAATAACGACCATCAAACCACTCAAAAAGAGACTTTGAGGGATTAATAAAAGGAAAAATCGTGTGCCAAAGAAATGAAGGACAAAACACAAGTCTGCAACTCAGTGTAAGAAGAGAAGAATTGTCAAGCCCAAGGAACAAGTCCAGGACGAAGAACATGAAACAAAGGAATCAAAACTCTCCCTTGCTACACAAAAACTAGAGGAGGATACTAACATGGATGCCCAAGAGGTCTTGGTTGACACAAGAACCAAACCAAGGCACTCTTGGTGAAAGCCTCGGCACTCTCCTATAAGCATACTCAGATGAAGAAGAGGTGCCAGCTTCCACTGACCCACAAGAACCAGTGGAGAAGCCTACTCAAGAACACACTCCAACATAGGCAGGGGACCGAGCAAAAGGCAATGAGGAACAAGAGGAAGAAGCCTTTGTTATTTTACCAAAAATAGCTAAAAACACTTCTCCAACACCATCACCCAAGCCTCAAGGGCCACATATGGAAAAGCCAAAACAATATGGTAAAACAAAAGATAGAGAGGACCTAGAAGTCCTCATTAACACAACAATGAGCATTCTTTAAGGAAAAAAATAGAAAATAGTTCCTCTTGCTAAAACAACAAGATGCACTCTTGATGAATCAAATGTTTCTACTCCAAAAGAAAAGAAAGAAATCGAACCAAAGGCCCTTACCGTCACACAAGAACTAGTAGGAGGACCTCTTGGGGAACGACCTACCCATTCACCAGAAGAACAAGGAGCATAAGAGGTCCCACCAAGAAATGACTCAGCCAATGCACTAGACCCTGGGCTACATGAACCAAATACAAAGGTTGCTACCCCAGAACAAAGGATCACTCCAAGATGGGTAAGCATCCCACACTTTCTCCCTATTTATGCCTCTTTGGTGAGAGAAAACAAAATATTGAAAATGGAAAATTTGAAGCTTAAGATCAATTTGAAAATGCTCAAAGAAGAGCTTGAGGAACATAAGGCACCTGAGAAATCATGCATGTTACCTTGTATCAAGTCCTCTTTCTATAGGGGAACCCTTAATCGAATGACAAGAAAGAGGTCGGTTGAAAGAGACAAAAGAAGTAGTTGTCCAGGTTACATATTTTATGGTAATTGATAAAGCCACTCAGATAGAGATGGAGACAGGACAAAACATAGAATTTCCAGTAGAAGAGGATATCAAGGAGGAGAAGGAGGCCATAGAGGAAGTATTATGTGGTATGAGTGATCCCCAGGGTCACCCTGACTTCTCTAACACTTAGTTATTATGGCTGCATGGGTACATGCAACAATTTTGGGTTGGGGGAGATGATGGGTGCCTAAAATGAAATGTTTTCAACACCCTTCTATACCTTTTTGCTTACCATTTTTCATTAATCACTTCCCTTTTTATACTTCCTTTATCCAGTTCACTTCACTTATCACTAAGGTATGAATCCTTCCCCATATGCCATTGTTATGTTATTTTTGTATAATTATTAAAATGAACTCGTTAATTTCAGTTACTAATATAGCTACATAGGAGAATACAGTAGCTGAAACACCTCAAAGTGGTTGCAGCACTTCCCTGCTGCAACTCCAAGTGATGCAGTTTCGGGCGCAAACCAAGTTGTTCCAATTTTGGGCACAAACCAATTGTTGCAACTCAAGGTGCATATGTAGTTGCTCCACCTCCAGAAAAACCATTGAAACTCCCAGCACACTTTTCGTTGTTGCGACTCCAAATAAATATCACCAACACAACATTCAATGTTGCAGCTGGAACTTGGGAACCAATATTCATAGATAAATGTGATGGGAGGAAAGTGGGTGATTAAAGAAGAAATCAGTTTTCCTATCGAATCAGTGCATGCTCAATTCCCACTAAAGTTTGATAAAATATTTGTAACTAGTTGCACAGTCAGATTCCCATGGTTTTATATCCGTTGCTTTGTATAACTTTAGACAATATGCATGTTGTATAAGAACCTCAACTTCCCCATAACTGAGGAGGAGGAAACTATTCTAGAAATTACATTTTGTTTCTATTGTATCTTTTAGACTTCGAAAATAAAATCTGTGTTCCTTCTTTCATTTGTGTCTTGATGTATTGTTGATCGTTTGATTATGTTTATGTAGCTTAGTACCTCGCCTAAGGTGGTAGGTTCCCCTCCTTAATTAGGTACGGCCTGTAACAATAGAATTAAAAATTACATTTTAGTTTTGTTCAGCTTCGATTATAACAGAGTTTTGTTGTTGCAACTCGCGTTGTTGCAATTCAAGTTGTTGGATTTATTTTCATGCTGCAACTCACGTTGCTGCAACTTCACTTGTGTTAGCGATATTTCTTGTAAGGGGGGCTAGAACGTGAAAGAATGGGTTAAAAAACCCACTTATCCAAAGTTTTGGATGATAATGCGCCCAAGATAAGTCACAAGCAAGTCCGACCGGTCCAGATTTGTGCGCCCAGATCAATGGCGCATATTGGATTCCGGACCCCCTTTCCTTTCTACCTTTAAGCCGGGGGGGGGTCTGGAATCGAGGGCGCACCTCTCCAACGACCCAGATTAGCGCGCCCGGATCAACGACGATGAAGGCAATTCCGGACCCCCCCGCGCCTTTCTACCTGTAAGCGGAGGGGGGGGGGTCCGGAATCGCGGATGCAGTTTTTCGACGGTCACGATCGAGGAGCCCGGATCAACGGCTCATGAGTAGCCTCATCCCTCTCAGCTACCCTGACTTTAACCCGTGTGGGCCCATATCCCATCATGTCATCTCCCTTTCCGCCTTTCCTGTGCTTCCATGTGTCATCCATCCACCTCTCCTCTTTGGTCCGTGTAGTCCATCTCTCTTCTCATCATCTATTTACCACCCGCCACGTGTCCTATTCCCTCCATGTCAACTTCCCACTAAAACGTGTCCCCTACGTCTACCCTCTGGCCCCCTGTGCTCATTCCTTTTTCCAAGGGTCTTTCCGTCAACCCACCTCACCTCCCTATCTGTTCAGGCCTTGTCCACATAATCTGACGCCACCACCCCTGTCATGCGCCCCATCCTTCGCACTGGCCTCTACGCCTGCCTGTCCTCCAAGCTGTTCAGTTATTCTAGGTGGCGGTGTGAGGAGTATTCCATATCCCGAAATGATGAGTTGGCCGGGCCGTTCTCAATCCCAAGAAGCAGTTATTGAAGCGGTTGGTGGTGGTTAGACATCGTCTCCGCCATAATGGGGACGTCCTGCAATGAATTAAAGGCACGTCGATTCACCGGTGAAACTGTCAGAATATCGATCGCATCTGCCATAATTTGCATGACCATTCAAAGATTGCGGCTGCAGATTGTCAGAAGCCATGCAGACGCAAAGCTTTCAATGCAGTTTCTTGGTTCCGCTGCTGTCGTTGTTTTGAGTATATGTAGGCATTTGTGCCATTTTGTATCTATCGATGGTAGAGCTAAGCTCCCGACTGTAAAGTTTCAACAAACATCATGGTTTCCTGCTTATGCCTCTGTGTTTGAGATTTCTTGGTTTATAACAAACATTCTTCTTTTTCCAGCTATGTTTCGTCTCATGCCGGGGAGTTCACAGTTGAATGATTTGCGTGGATTATTGCATGGATGTTATGATAAATGATTTGTCGTGACATTTTTGTATTATCTAGTCTTCTGTGTTTGAATATAAAAGGACTTTGTGTTTGAATGCTGTCTTCTCCAGTCTGTTACGAACTTGATGTTTATGATAGACCTTCGCACTCTTCTTGCACAAGTCTTCCCTCTACTCATCCTTTAGTATGACTCACTGTTTGAAGTTTATCAAGACCTCACTCGTTCATGCATGCTTGGCCTAGTTTCTAAGTTGATACGATATTGTTCTGAGTTTCCCTCCATTTGATCACCCCTTTAAACAAATCGTGACATTTAACTGATGGGCGTCGGGCTCTGCTCCTGCAAGAAATCCAGGAGTGACTTCCGGCTCCAACATTTCTGGTGCCGTTGCCGGGGACAAAGTTGAATATTTTCCCCAGATTTGAATGACAAAGATTAGACTGATTCTGAAGGTGCATCAGATATCAGAACTTGAAGATTGCTACTGTGCACCTGGCGACTCCATTGTGACAACTCCGCTGGGGAGAATCTGTTCTATCATTTGTGGCTTCGAGAGGCAGACACACGAGGTCTAATCCATACTTGCCTTTAGCTACACCGGAAGCGGACTCGGAAGCGGTGCGCAGGAAAGGAGAGAGATCTGCAAAAGAAGTTTCCATCACTGAAATAGGTAATGCGCCCGCCCCTTCTGTGAGAACTCCATTTTCTTATTCTCAGCTTCCTAGTCGTCCTTCCTCTGAGGTTTCCCGTTTTCTGAACTTCGGGAGTGTTCTTGCTGAGTTTTCTCCTCCTGGTCTAGTATCAGAGGGAGAGATCCTTGTCACTCCCCCCTCTCTGGAAGTTGTACCTCAGTACAGACCTCAGACCTCTGAATGCTTCACCACCCCTCCTCTTATTGATACTACTGCACGGAGAGAAGCATCTGCACATTCAGGTCCCTTAGCTCTCTCTCTGTTTTCTCCGTTGTCTCCTCCAAGAAGCTCTTCTCCGACATCTCCCGTCCATACTCCTTCTCCTCCGAGTTCTCCTCTACCTAATATTCCTATGGATGGTGCTAATCCCCCTCCGACTAGAATGGATGCAATAGTTTCTGCTAGATATGCTCCTTTAATCCTACCCCATCCCATGAACCCTCTCCCTGCTGGAGACTATTTGAAATATATGCCCAAGTTTGCTGGGGAAGGGGACATAACTGGAGAAGATCACTCGGCTGCTTTTTACAGTTATGCAGACAACCTCAATATTGAGAATGAAGATGTCTGGATGAGAGTTTTTGTCCAGAGCTTGGATGGTGAGGTTAGAAAATGGTTCAGGGGACTGGCCCCTGGGTCTATTGCTGGAATTGAAGCCCTGGATAATGTTTTCCTGAGGCAGTGGGGGGATAGGAAAGATTACATATATTACATGACAGAGTTTGGGTCCCTGAAGAAGATGGAAGGAGAGTATGTCTCTGACTTCTCCAAAAGGTTCAATAAGATGTATAAAAAGATCCCTGCAGAGGTAAAACCCTCTGAAGTCTCTGCTCAGATTTCCTATGCTGGTGCATTTGACCCTGATTTCTGTCTTGTATTAAGAGAAAGAAGAGCCACCTCCTTAGCTCAAATGCAAGATGCAGCTATAGAGGTAGAATCCAACATATTAGCAGCTGACAGACTGAGGAATAAGGCTGATGCAGACAAAACAAAGGGAAAATCAGAAGCCTCGACTTTCGGCCCATCACTGCCCAATCCTCAAGTAAGTGAGCTGACCCAGGTGATGAACTTTCTGAAAGAAGAGGTGGAGATATTGAAAGTGGAGAGGAAACAAATGAACAAGGGCCCTTAGAGCACCGAGAACAGAGGAGGTTTCAGAAGGCCAAATAATTTTTCTCCTCCAACTATGCACAGAGAGAAGGAAAGAGACAGGGACGACCAAAGAATTCAGGCTCCATTCTAGAACAATTTTGTAGCTGATGAACAGGAAGAGGAAACAGACGAGCATGAGCCTAAAATCCACTCTGTAGAAGTCACTCCTCCTTTCCCTCATCTGACCCAATCAGCATATGAGGAGTCTCTCCTAAACAGTCAGCTGAATGAATTGAGCAAGGGAGACAAAGCTGGTGGAGGCCGGGGCAGGTATAACCTGAGATCAGACAAAAGGGAAGCAACACCTGATGTCCTAGAACCGTCCACTAGAGTAGAGAAGCCTGCTAATGAGATAGTAAATAGTCACAGAGGTAAGAAGGCCCAACCCCTCTCTCCCATTGTCCAAAATCATGCTCCTGAAATTAGAGATATTCCAAAGCTTGAATCTTCTTTTAATTTCGAGCATGAGATTCAAAAGATCAAGATCCCTGTGCCCCTCACTGAGTTAATAAAACATGGAGAATTCAAGAAGCGCTTCTCTGACCTTTTGAAATCTGAAGCCCCTGGCCCTTCCACAGACTTCATAAATCTCCAAGATGAAAAGCCAATAGTTGTCCTAGGCCCTATGGTGGAAGACAGAGATGATTCATCCCCTCCCTTATACACCTCTCTGAACATACATGATAAGGTGTTGCACAACTGCTTGATGGATTCAGGGGCCTCTCATAACCTCATGCCCAAAGCTGTCATGGAAGAATTAGGACTGGAAGTCACCCGAGCTTATCATGACCTCTATTCTTTTGACTCCGGGAGAGTGCAATGTTTGGGAGTCATGAAGGACTTGGTAGTCTCCTTGTTTCAGCTGCCCATGAAAAGTATGGTTATGGATATTGTGGTAGCTGATGTTCCCCCCAAGTTTGGCATGCTGTTGTCAAGATCTTGGATTAAGAGAGTTGGAGGGACGTTACAAATGGACCTTACATATGCCACCATTCCAGTCTTTGGAGGGGAACATAGGAGATTGTACAGAGAATCCTAGCTAGCCTACATTGTCAGTGATGAAGCAAACCCCACTAATCACCCCATATTTGCACTTGACACTGACTTAGGGTCTAGCTTGTTACAGGTCACTGAGACTCTTGAGGCCCCGTTGCATGTCAGAAAGCCGCCCATTCTTAATCAAGATATGCCTCCTCCCACTACCTCTGTTTGGAAGATGTTCTTTGATGGAGCTTCTTCCAGTGTAGGTGCAGGTGCCGGGGTGGTATTCATATCCCCTTCTCAAGAGACCATATCTTTGTCATACAAGCTGGAATTTGAAGTCACCAACAATGTGGCAGAGTATGAAGCTCTGGTTCTGGGGTTAAGAGCTGCAAAATAAATGGGAATCAAGGAGATAGTTGTGTTTGGGGATGTAGAGTTGATTGTCCAGTAGGTGAAAAAGGTTTATCAGACCAAGCATCCTCATCTCAGGAATTACAGGAACGAGGTATGGGACCTTGTGAATAATTTCTTCCTGGCCTTTAACATCTCTTTCATTCCAAGGGAAGAAAACGCTCCAGCCGATTTTTTAGCTTTCTCAGCTAGTTTGTTCGAAGTTCCTGCGCTGCCCGCTGACAGATCTGATGTGGATATAAGATACAGACCCTCTGTACCGGACAATGTCAAGCATTGGAAGGTATTTGAGGATGATCAGGAAATCGAAAAGTTTCTTCAATCCATTGAGGACTTTTCTGCATTGCACATAGATGAGGATCCTGACATTGAAGAGGAACCAGACCCTCACCCTGGAGAGTTGCTGAATAAAGTTGCTGACCACCAGATTATGCAGCTACTGAGCAACCACATGCCAAAAGGACTGATCCCATTAGAAAGGTTGTTTGATGGAAATGATGTGGCAGTAAACGGTAGAATTTCAGGTGATGATGCTGATACCACTGATTGCAACATAGGCACACCGGAGGAGCCAAAGTTTGTCAAGCTATCAAGGAGTTTGACCAAGGAGCAGAGAGCCGAATACACTGAGTTGCTGAGGGAGTTTGCTGACGTGTTTGCATGGACCTATGAAGACCTCAAGACATATAACACGTCATTCATTGAGCACAAGATCCCACTAAAAGAAGAGGCTAATTCGTTCAAGCAGAAGCTGAGACAGATAAATCCCAGGCTGTTACCCGTGATGGAGAGAGAGGTGAAGAAGCTGCTAGATGCCCAAATCATTGTTCCCTTGAGATACTCTGACTGGGTAGCCAATTTGGTCCCAGTGAGAAAAAAGAGTGGAGAAATCAGACTCTGCGTCGATTTCAGGAACCTGAACAGGAGTTCAAGGAAGGACAATTATCCCCTGCCCAACATGGAACATATATTGCAGAAGGTCACTGGTGCATCTAGGATATCTATGATTGATGGCTTTTCTGGCTATAATCAGATATTAGTCATGCATTAGGACAGAGAAAAGACAGCTTTCACCACTCCTTGGGGCACATTCATGTATGCCAAGATGCTTTTCGGACTAATGAATGCGGGAACAACATTTCAGTGAGCCATGGACATAGCCTTCATCGGGGAGAAAGACAAGTTCGTGGTGATTTACTTAGATGACATAACAGTCTTCTCCAAGACTGACAAAGAACACCGCTGCCACTTGAAGAGAGTTTTCCTGAAGTGTCGCAGGTTTGGCCTTTCCCTAAATCCCAAGAAATCATTGTTTGCTATGCAAGAAGGGAAGTTGCTAGGCCATATAGTATCAGCAGTGGGAGTGAGAATTGACCCTGACAAGGTAGAGGCAATTCAGGCCCTGTCGCTTCCCAGATCAAAGAAAGAGGTTCAGGCATTCTTGGGAAGGATCAATTTTCTGAGGAGATTTGTCTCAAATTTTGTTGAGTTGGTGAAACACATCACAGCCATGCTCAAGAAGGGGAATGAAATAAAATGAACTTTTGAACCTAGAGAGTCTTTTGCCCAAATAAAGAAGGCGTTGACAGAAGCACTTGTGCTTATCAGTCCTGATTATTCCAAAGACTTTTTGATATTTTCTTTTGCTTCCTATGATACAGTAGCAACAGTTTTGTTGCAGAAAAATGATCAAGGGCAAGAACAACCTATTGCCTTCTTTAGTAAGGCGCCGAGAGACTCAGAACTTTGATACGAGATCATGGAGAAGTAGGCTTATGCCTTGGTGAAAGCCCTCAAGGATTTCAGAGTCTATGTCTTGCATTCCAAGATTATTGCATATGTCCCTTCAACCTTTGTGAAGGACATTCTTATACAGCCTGACATAGACGGGAAGAGAGGTAAATGGATCACTAAGATCCTAGAATTTGATTTGGAGATTAAGCCCACCAAGCTAATAAAGGGGCAAGGTTTAGCCAAGTTACTGGCTAAATCAAATTGCAGAGCCTTGGGAATCAATTTCATCAATGAGCAAGCTAATTCATCCAACAACAGTTCCCAAAGCACTGTGCCACTAGTAACATGCCCCTGGTACAAAGATATCTTGTACTTTTTACAAGAGTTGAGGCCTCCTGATGGGATGGAGAAAAGCAAGGCAAGAGATTTAAATCTCAAAGCTGTCAGGTATTGCCTCATAAACCAAGCCCTGTATTGGAAAGACCCCCAGGGGGTATTACTAAGATGTCTGGACCCACAACAGGCCCAGAAGGTTATATTCGACTTCCATAGCGGTCTCTGTGGGGGCCATCATTTTTGGAAGACCACAGCTCACAAGATCCTCCGAGCTGGGTATTACTGGCCCACCTTATT